>JABUQX010027919.1:25000-42573 GCA_015478945.1 Trachelipus rathkii
AAGGGTATGTTTTAACTTCAACAATCCGAGGACTGTCCTCACTTACAATTCACAACCTTAACCTTACTCATATCTACGACGTTTATTTTCAAACCCTTCTTTTTACACACCCTCCAAATCTCTCAACCAATCCTCTCAAAACTCTTCAGATTCGTCCCCACATAAACGAAATCATGCCGCATTAAAATAGGTAGGCACCTCCAACTCACCATCCTATTTTAACATCACATCTCCCTGACGCCCCACCTTAATTCTTTCATAACCCATCCAAACACAAATTGAAAACCAAGGAGACATTACACATCTGCCTCACTCCACTATTAATATTAAATCAATCAACTTTCTACTCCATTTATTCTTACTCACGCATCATCACTACTTCGTCACACATACTTCTGAATTCATTCAGAAGCTTATTTACATCACCATATATCACTAACACTCGCCATAGAGCTTCCCTTAATCCTATCATACCCCTGTTGAAAATCCATAAAACCTAAATACACATTTAATCTCTTCTTCACTCTCATTTTCTTCAATCATTTGTTTCATATTGAAGGTGTTATACACCATTCCCTACCAACTTCTAACGCACCTTGTTCTTCGCCAATTCAGTCTTCATCATCGACGCACTCTTCCGACCAAAATATCAGCATATATCTTCCTAACAACACTCAATAAACTAATTCCCCCTATATTTCCACAGTTACCTTATCTCCATTACCCTTAATTAGGCACTATTACTTTCTCCCCAATCCACGAGCTATACCTCCATAACCAAAGTTTACAACTAGCTTCCAAAATCCATCAATCACCATCTCGCCTCCGATCTCGATCATTTTCATCTACACCTGCAGTTTACCATTCTTCAACTTTCTCACTCCACCCATTACCTTCCTCCTCCTTACTAATAATATCATCCCCAAAAACCTATTTCTTCTTGCACCATCAAACCCACACCATACTCACTATCACCTCTTCTTTCATTTACTGTCAATGTTATCAATTTCGAGTGTTCCCATCCAAACTCCCTCACGCATTTATACGGTCATAATATCTACATTTCAGAAATTCATGATTATCTATCATTCGGATTCATGTTATTCGTCAAGTTCATCTATTAGTTCTGATCTTAATGTCATGAATGCTTCTCCTACCTCAGCAGATTGATCGTATATTTCTTGTTATAAGTGTGTCGCCATTCATCCCCACTCCGACTATAGACCACTTGTTACATATGACCCGCCCGTCTCGTCTGTGTTCGTGCATTTATTAGGCTATTTCTTGCGCCTCTACAGTGATCATCGCATGTTCTGTATCCTCTTATATGTTTCCTTATATGTCACTGCCTTATTAAATATTCACTAATCATCACTGCTACTTTGGAAAACTTATCATTAGCTTTCAGTAACGATTCAATCTCCGCGTTCTTTTTCTTACTTTTAACCGCTTGCATCCTTCTTCAAATTCTACACTACAGCTGTTAACCTTATCTTTTACTCTCTACTTGTAACTAAAATACCGCAGACATAACTTCTTTGCTAGCTACTGGTGTTAACCGCGTTTCCTCCTCATTGTCATTCCAAGATTTTGTTTTAAGTTCTTCAAACTTGTTTCACCTATTCAAGCATGATTTAGAGCTTGAAACAAGCTGTTCTACGAGATAAGACACATATCCTTAGTGACACACTCTGTTTTGACTTTAAGCTTATCTTCAATTCCGATTGCATGATACTCATCCACTCTATCTCGAGATACTGCCTATTCTTACTTCCTTCCCTTAATCTCATTCCCTCACTCTCCATCTACATACCTCACATAACTTATTATTCTATCAATGCAGCATCAGAGGTTGACTCATAAATCAATATCCCGATACATCCATTCCTAGTCCCCTCACTGATTTTAATATATATATATATTATATCATACCGTTGGTTACATTAGTAATGTAATGTGCCGATGCAACTATATCCAGTAGACGGTGGTGTGTTGGTCTCCACCTTACTCACGTTCGACGCGTAGCCACTCATCACGTTCTCTCGTTGCTGCGCTTGTGGCTCTACCTTACTTACTTCTGGGTCATACATGCCTGCTACGAGGTGGGTTCGTTATGCACTACTACGGGAACCTCTATGAGTGCTAAGTGCTTCCTGCCATCCATGCTGTGTGCTGTGATAGATGCTTTCATTACCAGTCTTGTCACCGTGCCTGGGCGTCGTGATTTCTCCTGCGCTCTTCTACGTTTCTTCGTGTAGCTGTTCCATACATCGTATCGCCCATTACAGCATCCTCCGTGGAGTATATCTCACAGAGCCCATGTATGTAGCAGTAGTCTATATCGCGTCACTACATGGACAAAATGAGGAATAACGCACAAGAATTATGTGGATTTGAAGAAAATGGAGAAACCTCGCCTTCCTCAGCTAACGCCATGAAGACTTAATGAAAGCACATTAGAGAATGGTTTGCTCAATCGTGAAGGATGAAGTTTTTCAGTGGTTGGCAAGGATGCGTATACAGTGCTAAAGTGGTGCTCACGTAGCAGAGTTAAGTCGCAGAAGGAGCTGTTCGTCTTGAGAGCGGACTGTGATTTTCTGTCGTGTCTAAGGAGACTTGATAGTAAATAGTGAGTATTATATCAGTAATAGTTAACACTCGAGATTAGCCTGAGTGTGTGCCACGTGAAGAGATATTGTTTTCTTAGTTTATTGGCTATAGGGCGTAGAATAAGATTGCGCATCAACTCCGGTCTTTCACATCTGGCCCGTCTGCTCGTGCATCTGCGTGTATCCTAACTCGAGCTGCATACCACACGATAACTCTTATGGAGTTCGTCGTTCGAATACTAGTGTCTCGAGATGGAGAGTTACTGCGCTGCCATTTGCGGACTGTCTACTACTATATCGAGCTCACTGCATCCTATCTTTCCACATATTTCGTTTCGCACTACACACATCATATATACTAAACTATCTTGCGTTCAATCTCTCGACGAAGAGTCACGTCTTACGACATGGAATCGAGCTGTGCGCTTCATTCTCTATAACATACTCGTGCATTGCAGTGGTTATTGTGCTATCTGTAAGTAGTTGGGTCACTCTACGTGCATTTGAGAGAATACTTATCTAATGACTGCTAAATTTCAATCTGAAGTCAGAAATCATGTTAGCATCCTTACCCATCCTTGGGATTGCAGGATTGGTGATCGATATAATATATATATATTAAATATATATAATATATAGTATATCGTATATATATATCTATATATATTATATATAGTATATTTAATATGATATACAATACATCTTTATTATATTTATGATTATGTGCATTCTCTTAATAGTTTTCAGTTTGCTGTGTGTGAGGGTAGTTTATATTTATATATTATCATAACACATATAATATGAGAACTCCTTTTAACGCGCTTTATCTCCTTTGTGCAAGGGGTAAACATTGGGACTCACTAGGAAAATCGAAGAATTTCAAAAGGCCTGTGTGCCGTGTCATTACACTCAAACGCTGAGAGTTTTTTAGTGAGTGTAGTATCTAGTTCTATATTTGTTAGTTTCGACTGGCTACTAGTCAATTTAACTAACGTGGTTGTAGTATTCCCGTGCTATATGGACGTTATGCTGAACTGTCGCTTTGCACTCTCTGCCCGGAGCGCAGCCCGTTCTCGTGCTCTTCTGTCCTCACGTCGCTTCCTCTCACATTCGTCATCGGCCGTTCTCGTCCGGCTCACCTATGAGTAGAATTTCCTAAGCTGTTGGCTCTCTCTGTTCTACGAGTTCATTGCTGGCGCTCCTTGTCTTGTCTTCCTCTGCTGACGTTCTTCATGCACATAGCTCGCACACACTTCACACTCTGTGACATCAGTATTACAACACTCGCATCACAACTAACACTATATCGTATGCACCGCTGTGAGTCAGCGGTCTCGTTAGTCCTCTCACGTGAGCATCCCTCTCCTCTGTAGCTGACGTCTCTTTGTTGCTGTAGCCGTCGGCTCGATGATGTTGGTCTATGTCTTACTAATTATGTGTAGCGTTTCTTACGTCACACCCGTACACCTCACGCTTACACACTAACGAGTGCACGTGTCCTCTCTCTGTTTTGGCTGTCTAATGCATCGCTGTCTTCTACCTCGAAGTTCTTCGTCGGCTCCGCCCCTGCCTTTCCTCGTGGTCGGATGCCGCCCATCTATATATCTACTATATTATATAGTATACTGCTTCTCCGCCCGTAGTCTTTTTGACTACCGCTGTCTGCTTCTGAGACACACGTGAGTATGAGCTTCTTCACCACACTGCTCTGAGTGCGAGTTGTGAGCTACTCTTAGTCCCGCGTTTACGCTGCATGGCTCAGAATTGGCAGTTCTTCTTATATTATATAAATATATTATAATATAATATACTGTTATATATATATAACTATATATATATATATATACATATACCATCAACGACCAGTACGGGGTGGTGACTAATGGTGCTTTTTTATGCTTACATCATAAGTGCACTCTTACGACGGCGAGCCAATGTATACCTCTGCTTGTTCCTCTGGCTTAGCGATTGCCTCGATGTCGATCTCGGCATCTCGGGTCCGCGTCGTCAATATGTACTTAGTATGCTTGTACTATCGCGTGATTCTTTACTCATGTTACTTCATCTGCGTAGCTCATACATACCCATGACATACAAGTGACTCTTTTTCTATATTGTACACATATAGTATCCTATAATTAAACTAGCAACGTCGACAGACTGGAGCTCCGATCGTCGGCGAGCGGACCTACTACACTCAGTCTCTCGCTGTATGTATTGACTGAATCTTTGCATTAACCGCTTCTTTTTTGCGACTCATACAGCGAGAGTAGCTCTGAAGGTAGCATTGAGTTTCTACTAGTGAATAGCTTAATTCGGAATTCGCTGTCTGTTTAACTTGTGCCATACGACTGACTCAGTCTATCGCGGTAGATTCTTTTTCTATACTACATAGCTAGTAATAATATGAATAGATATCTAGTATGCGAGGAATTTTATTCTGTACATGACTCTTATATTTTTTACACGGTTGTATTGTACTTAATATATATCTGACAGTCTAGACGATATAGACAGGCATACGGATAGATGCTAAGATTAGATAGAGAGAAAGATAGATATTAGAATTGATATGCAGCTTTATATAGAGACATCTAGAAGTCTGGAGTAGTAGCTGGACGCTCCATAGTATCTGTACCGAGATTAATGATATACAACTGTATTTTAGCAAATATTATTAGCAATATAGAGATATATAGTGTCTTGTGCTTCTATGTTCAGGCACGCTAGATCTATACTGAGTATTCATCGAAGTGAGAGTACTAGTGAGATACTAGTAACTCAGTTATCTATAGAGTCATAATGAGAAGTGATATATATTAATGTATGTTTCAGCGTACAGTACTATCTGTATAAGTATCCTTTACTATCGATAGTGTTGTATCATCAGTTAATTTATATGCTTCGTCATACATTTGACTCTGATGTCTTATTCTGCAAATTAATGACTACTGTGAGTAAGACCGTTGGGCGTCCTCTGCGACAATATATATACTCTCTATAGAAGATGTCTATTCCAGAGCTATTTACATCTCAGATGGTAGCTAAGTACATCACTAAAGTAGAGATATATGCATATACTAGGGCCTCATGTGCTTTGCTACGCGACGATAACTCACAGATCACAGATATACTACGATGTGACACATGTAATAGCTAGTTATCTTCTAGCGTTCATTCAATGTAGTATCGCTAATTCGTCTGAGATGCAATTACTTAGGCGAAGACAGAATGATATATTATTTACCCCATATTTATATATGTTAGTATTGTCGTGGCAGTGAGAGTGTTGTTTCTCATTATAACTCATTAAGAACTACTCTCTAGACATATTTGAAACTACAACAGACTCAATATAGATGAGAATAATAATCATCTGCAAATCAAAAAATCATCTATCAGTGCTTATTCTTCTATTACAATTCGTTCTTGATATTCTTATTTTCCCTCGAGCACAGATCTACTCGTGTGAGATCTATACTATTCTGATTATAGCTATATTAGATAGGTAATTACATTAAAATATGAATATGAATCAACTATATTATTACTAAAATCTTGAAATGTATATTGAAACCTTAAGAATCAAAGGAACAAAATTTCGTCAATCCTCTGTTGTTTGAAATTTGGAAAATTATTGAGAACTTGACTCTATATGCTAAAACAAAAAATATCCTTTAAAATGAGTAAGCATAATTTACACCATCTAAGAACTTTAAATGTTGACTACATAATCAAGAATATATATTTTGACCTCTAAGATCATTCCTCCTGCTCTAACCTTCTTAATTTCATAGCTTTTTGAAGATAGCTCCTCGGGTTTTAATTTTCATATTTTCTAAAATATAAGTTTAAATTAAAAATATCTTTATGAATTTATATTTATTGAATAACACTAAAATCAATAAATTTTAAAAAGTATGGAATGAATGTTAATACAAAGAAAAAATTCTAAGACTTTACCTTCCCAAGAAAAGACTTAAAACTTCCTTGGTTTATAACATCATTTCTTTGAAAGCTTCTGACTGTATTTGGAGGACTTCCCGTCCCCTCCATTCCATAATTGCTAATTATTTCCTCTTTTGGTAGATTCAAGGCATTTGACGAACAAAAAAAACAAGACTGTGCCAGCTTTTCCATTCTCATTATTTGCCTTTGCTGTGCTCTTGGTAATAAAAGAAAGAGAATCTTTGTATGTTCCACTTCACAGATTCTAGATATACTGTAAAAATACTAAGAACCTATTTATTTCAATGTTTTTCCAATATTATATATAATATGAAATAATAGCAACAACAGTGAGGACCATGAATAGTTAGGGAGTTCACTACAGAAGTTATTCGTTGTTGGGTTTTGTAAGAAAGAATTGAAAGTGAGTT
This sequence comes from Trachelipus rathkii, assembly GCA_015478945.1. Lineage (NCBI taxonomy): Eukaryota > Metazoa > Arthropoda > Malacostraca > Isopoda > Trachelipodidae > Trachelipus > Trachelipus rathkii. The sequence continues at coordinate 31,989 of JABUQX010027919.1, forward strand.
AGGTTTAATATAAATAAATTTTAATAATATAATAAATTAATTTGTAATACTCATAAGACCTCTTTGCAAAATCAAATTTTCTGTATTAGAGTTGGAAGAAAAAAAAAAAAAGAAAACATACCACTACGGTCCCTGTCTTCAGAGAGAAAAAAGAAAATACTTACTGAGGTCACTGTTTGAGAGAAGACAAGAAGAGAAGACATACTGAGATCACTGTTTTATTCAGGGAAAAGAAAAAACACTATACTGCGGTCATCGGTCCGAGAGAAGAATAGAAGAGAAAAGAAAACAATACTGAAGTCACAGTCTTCAGAGAGAAAGAAGAAAAGGCATACTTGCGTTCACGTCCTCAGAGAAAATAGAAGAGAAGATAAGAAAGAGTGTATATTAGATCTTTATAATGATTTAGACATACGAAGGAGATTGGAAGTCTCCAACTGATGGTCCCTTCAATGAGAAAGGAAGTGATCGAGATGGGATTATGGAAGAAAGATGTGGTTATACGCGGTGTCGCGAGGAAGATGAAGGTGAAGAGATAAAAAAGGGAACGAGAAGAAAGGAGGAAAAAGAGGTAGAGATAGTAGTAGAAGAAAAGGAGAAAAAAGAACAGAAAATCGGGAAAAAGTGAAAATGAAGAAAAGGAGAAAGAGAAGGAGGAAGAAATAAAGGAAAAGAAAGGAAATGAAAAAAAAAGAAAAAAAAGAAAAGAATAAGAGTTACAAGTTGGACAGATTAGATAATAAAATTTTCAAATATTAATAGTATAAATATACATACAACTAAAGGTGCAGAATATAATAGTTAGTGAGCTTCACTAACAAAAGCTATTGTTGTTTGTAGAATGAATGTCGATTTAAATTGGTAAAACGGTGGAAATAAATAATTCCATAATTATTATATGTAAATTATGAAACTATTAACATTCGATCTAGAATTGATTCCTATCAAAAAAAAAATAACAATAGCTTTTCTATTAGTGAAGTTCGTTATCTATAATATTACCGAGTCCTTGTCCTATTATATAAATTTATATATAATATTGAAAAAACATTTAAGTAATCAATCTTTGAATATATTAAAAAAGTCATCACCTTATAAATATTATAGTTTCTTGCTTGTTACAGGTTTCCTTTATCGACAAAAGCACTTTGAAATCCTGACAACTAAATTCCAGGTTGTGCGTCGTAGTCCTGGCGAAAAATTTCATTCAAGCTGCATCATACAGACGGTACAGCATCCCACAAAGGTCATGATCTGGTCTATCATAAGTGGCAATGGTACTGGGCGCCTATAGATAGTCAGGTACATAAAATCGACCAGTAATAAACCTATTTATATTCCATTTACCTAACGCATCTACAATTTATTCTACAAAACATAATAGCTTCTGTTAGCGAAGCTCATTAGCTAGAATATTCAGAATCTTTGTTACTATTATGTAATTTATATATAATAGTGAAAAACATTTAAATCAATAGCTTTATAATCACTCTGATTAGATAGAACGTTATTTAAGCGCCTAGTGCCTTTTTTTATCATATTCTGTATGTATGTCTACCCTCGGCTACATCTACACCATACTTTTCTGGGAAGTTGATGTGGCCTTACTAAATAACAAACAGTTTTCTTTGGTAACTTGAAGCATGGTTCTCCCTTAGTAACTAATTATTCCACCATCTATTCTTTCAGAAACATCTTTCTTTTCTTTTATGTATATTAATTAAACAACCTTTAATTAATATAATTCTAGTCACTACATGGTCACCAATAGGCAATGATGTAGTTGTAAGAGAATTACGAATTCTTTGTACTTTTTTTTTATTAAAACATTAAAAGAATTAGAATAGGCAAACAGCCACAATCTCCAATTAAAATGCACATAATTTAAAATCTTTTTTGGCTGCAACTTCATAGGCAGTATACATAGATTTCATTGTAATTTTCTTTTCTCAAGAGTTTTATAGTTCATAATCCCTTTACGCAGACAGATTTTATTATTTAAACTACTCATTGCCCTATTCATTCGATTCACTACATTGTATGCCGGCCTCACCTACTTCTAAGTCGTCCTTTTCTTGACTGTTGACTTGACTTGACTTGCCTGTTCCATGTTTAAGCATGTGTGTTTTTAAGTTTCCTTTCTGATTACATTCATAGTCACACTCAGAACATTTAAATAATTTCAAATTTCCGTGCGTAAGCATATGTCTTTTTAAATTTCCTTTCTGAATACATTCATAGTTGCACTCACAACATTTAAATAATTTAATATTTTCGTGTTTAAGCATGTGAGTTTTCAAGTGTGCTTTATTATTACATTCATAGTTACACTCGGTACATTTAAATAATTTTATATTTTGATGACTAAGCATGTGAGTTTTTAAGTTTCCTTTCTGATTACATTCATAGTCACACTCAGTACATTTAAATAATTTCGTTTCTCCATGTTTTAGCATGTGTGTTTTTAAACTTCCTTTCTGATTACATTCAAAGGTACATTCAGTACATTTAAATAATTTTATATTTGCATGTTTTAGCATGTGAGTTTTAAAGTGCACTTTATGATTACACTCGTAATCACAAAAACAACATTTAAATAATTTTATATCTCCATGTTTCAGCATGTGAGTTTTTAAGTTGCCCTTATAATTACATTCATAGTCACACTCCGAACATTTAAATAATTTGATGTCTCGATGTTTTAGCATGTGTGCTTTTAAATTTCCTTTCTGATTACACTCATAATCACAATCAGAACATTTAAATAATTTTATATCTCCATGCGTAAGCATGTGGGCTTTTAATAATTTCCATTCTGATTACACTGATAGTCCAACACTCAGACATTTCATCATTTTATATTTCGCATGTTTAACGCATATGAGTTTTTAAGCTTGCTTTGTAATTACATTCATAGTTGCAAAAAAGTTACATTAAATAATTTTTCATTTCCATGCTTAAGCATGTGTGTTCTTTAAATGTGCTTTCTGATTACATGCATAGTCAGATTGATTTAAAATAACTTAATATTTTCATGCTTAAGCATGTGAGTTTTCAGGTGTCTTTTCTGATTACATTCATATAAAGTCGCACTCAGAACATTTAAAATAATTTCAAATTCCTCTGCATAAGCATGTGCATTCTTAAGTTTGCTTTGTAGCTAACATCATAGGTGCAACTCAGAGCATTTAAATAATTTTATATTGGTTTCCATGCTTAAGCATGTGTCTCTTTAAGTTTCTTTTAATCATTAGTTTCATATTTACACTCAGAACATTTAAATAATTTTATTTTTGCATGTTTCAACATGAGATGACTTTTTAAACTAGATTTGAATTTACTTTCAATTACAATGAACTGATAATTCTTTTTTATTTATCCTTTAAAATGACTTTCCCCAACCATCCACTTTGTGGTTTTAAACTGAAATTAACAATATTGCAGCTAGGGAATCTGGGCCTCGTAATTATTTTTATATGTTGTTCACTTCATTACTGCGATTGAGGACCTGCTTCTGAAGTACTTTTCCCCCTTTGGAACCCGTTTCTCCTTATCAGTTTCCGCTATTGATGGTCTGTACAAAAGAAAAAAAATAATTAGCCATAAAATTGAATGTGGAAAGAAACTTTAATTCATTTACAAAATGCTTAAATATTCATTTTCCAGAACTTAATAATCAAAATTCACGAAGCGGGTAACTCTATAAATAAGAAAACAGGTAAAGAATAAAAATGCAACATTCTCAAATTTTTAATTAGTTAATTAAAATTTAAAATTAATACGTATGAAAATTTATTGCACAACTCATAACTAAAACAAGTCTTTTATATAATTTTCATCGGGTGAAGGTCCTCTATCGGGCGCGTCACCAAGGTGGCTGAAAGGCGGCTTCTGTCTTTCAGAAGTGGCCTGCGCCAAAGTTCTAGAAATCATCATGGCAAGTACAGAGATGCCTAAGGAGTAGCCCCACCAATGGGACCAGCGGGGTGAGCTAATCACCATTACAGCTTGAACTAATTGATTACTAAACCAATGTTGATAAACTGGACCAAGCTGGACACTGGGAACATACGATACTCCTTTTGAACATCGGGTAGAAAAGTGAAGCAAGAGATGTATGCGGTGGGATTGGTAGATGTTGAATGAGTTGAGATGGAATGGTTGGGGTGAGATGATTGTAGGATCAAAACAGAAGTTCTTCTACTTGGGGGTGGGGGGAAAGAGGAGCACAGAGATGGGTTGGATTTGTGATTCGCGGAAGAAATGGTGGGATGATAAGATGGATACCGGAGTCGGTTTCAGCGAGAATAATTAGAGCAGGAGCACCGGTGACGGTTTATACAATGTATGCGCGCAAACAAAATTAATAGAAAAGAAATGTAGAGGAGGACTTTTATGAGAGACTGAAGGTGGTGGTGAGGGGAGTGAAGAGTAGAGTTATCCTGATCGTTATTAAAAATGGTAATGCCAAGGTCGGAGAAGATAACAATTACTCGAGAGTAATGGGAAGGCATGGTGTCGCAGAAACAGGAGTGAAGGATGGTTTGTGGATTTCTGCAAAAGAGTTTTGAACTGGTGGATTGTCCCACATAAAAGAATGTCACAGGGAAGTCACATGGATGTCTCCAGGTGGTAAAATAATGAAACGGATGACCTTTTGCAATAAGAAGGGGATGGAAAACTTCAATAAGGGATGCGAGAGAAGAGTAGACATGGGAAGTAGCCTTCATTTGGTAATAGCAAATAGGGAGCTCGATACATATATAATGTATATTTCGAGTTTACACATATCACATAAATATATATATATATATATTATATAATATACTAGATATATATATATATTATATATATATATTATATATATAAGTAATATATATCATATATATATTATATATATCTATATATATATATATATATATTATATATATATAAATATAGTATATATATATATATAATATATATATATATAATACTTATATATATATATATATATATAATATATATATATATAATACGGTTAATATATATATATATATATAACATATATATATATATATAATATATAATATATATTATTATTATATATATATTATATATATATATATATTATATATGATATATAATTATATATATATAATATTATATATATAATATATAATATTATATATAATATTATTGGGAAGATGTATTTCATTAACAGCAAAAAATTTCTTCAACAGGAACAACATATCTTCAAAACAACACATAGCTACAGGGAAAAGGAAATACATGCTGGAATGCTGGTCCAATTTTAGTCCGGAAAATGTAAAAAACAAAAAAAAAAAAAAAAAAAATCTCAACATTTACATTTTATTATTTTGCTTTTTTTTTTTTTTACCTAAAGAATCCCCAAGGGTATACCGCACCGATGGCAGGAGTCGGAGTCTCTCGCTTCCGGGGAACTACGGGGTAGGACTATTCCCGCCCTCCGGGGAGGGTCCTGGAACACCCGCTCTTTGGTATTTGGGTGTCGCGGGGGTTCCTTCCGCCCCTCCCCTACGGGGTATGGAAAACGTCCCCCCCTGTGTTCCCGTCGGCTCGAGCCCCCTACATTGCGTGTAATACCTTTACAAATAATGATATATATAATATTATATATAATATATATATATACTATATATATATTATTATATATATATATATATATATATAATATATATATATATACTAATATTTATATATATATATATAATATATATATAATATTATTCCCCGCTCCTAAAAAAAAAATAGCCATATTTATTTTATTTATTTATTAAATTATTTTTTTTTTTTACCAGTTTCTTCTAAAATTTTACAGGATTCCAAAAATTATTTATTTTAACTGTGCTATTGTAGTTTTTGAGATTGTTTTTTTTTTTTTTTTTTTTTTTTTTTTTTTTTTTACATTTCCCGCACACTAAAATTGGACCAGCATTCCAACATTTTTCCCTTTTCCCTGTAGCTATTGTAGTTTTTTGAGATATCTGATTTTAAAAATTATATTTTGCTGTTAATGAAATACATATAAGCCTATATATAATATATATATACTATATAATAATATATATTATATATATATTATATATATAATATATTAATATATAATATATATATATATAATATATAATAGTATATTATAATATATATATTATATATATATATATATAATTTAAATATAACTACATCATCATCTTCCTTTATTTTCCCCCAAGACTTGGGGTAAGGCGCGTGACAAAGCACCGGAAACAGAAAGTAGTAGAAGAATATGACATAAGTCGAAAAGAAAGCCCAGTCTTACCACCCTTCTATACCCTTATTAGTGAGATCGTCGCAATCAGAAAAACCACCCTAGAGTTTCACGGGCCAGCGACGGACCCTCACTATGAGATCTCATCAGTGTAGGGTTCATACCTTGGCCCAGGTGGGCCACAACCATAACCCCTCAAAAAACCCGCCAATCATTCCTATTATGCACCTTTCTCACTTCTCACAAACTCACATTTCTCTCCTCCAGACATCCTTAACTGACTCAATCCACTTTTTCTGTAGTCTCCCAGCCGGTTGAATTTCCCGCAACAAACATTCACACACTAACATCCGCTTAACCAATCGACTAATCGTTTCATTTCTTTCCCATGACAAAACCATCTCAACGTTACTTTCTTTTATTCCAATCTCATTTATCCCTTTCTTCACACCACATAACTCTCTAATACGTTATTTCCTCATTTTAATTCTTTTCACACCTAGTACGCCCCTAAGATTGTCCATCTGAACACATTGAACTTTAGATCTATACATCTTATTCCATACCAACGATTTAATTGCACATCCAGCCACCTTTCCTGCCATTAACATCTTTCCTACTAGTTCACTCTTGCCATCATCCGTTCCTTGTTCATCCAACATATATCCTAAATAATTAAAATTCAAAGACAATAATCAAAGGAGACAATAACACATCTCTGCCTCACTCGGCCATTAATATTAAACCAATCACTTTTAACACCATTTATTCTTACACACGCTTCACTATCGTGATACATACTTTTGATTCATTCAGAAGCCTACCACATATTATTATTATAACACCTGCCATAGAGCTTCCCTCATTATCTTACCATACGCATGTTGCAAATCCACATAAAACCTAAATACAACTTATTCTTCTTCTCCTTCATTTTCTCAATCACCTTTTTCAATGTAAAGATTGGATCCACACATCCTCTACCACTCCTAAACGCACTTGTTCTTCACGTCAATCAAGTCCTTTTCAGTCACTTGACGCACTCTTTCGACCAAAATACCAGCATATATCCTCCCTAGAACACTCAGTAAACTAATTCCCCTATAATTCCTACAGTTCCCCTTATCTACCTTGCCCTTATATAAAGGGTACTATTACTGACCTCCTCCAATCTCTCGGAACTATATCCTCCATAAACGCTTTGTTACACAACTTCCAAATCCAATCAATCACCATTTCGCCTCTGTTTTTCATCATTTCAACAGTAATTTCATCTATACCTGCAGATTTACGATTCTTCAACTTTCTCACCCTACCCATTACCTCCTTGCTAATGACTTCATCCCCAAAATACCTATTCCTTCTTGCACCATCAAACCCACACACATTCACTATCACCTCTTCATTACTGTTAATATTATACAGATTTTCGAAGTGTTTTTTCCACACTCCCCTCACACTCATTTCATCAGTTACAAAAGCCTACAGTGGTAGAGAATGTATGGATCAAATCTTTAAATTGAAACAAATGATAGGGAAAATGAGAGTAGAAGAATAAATTGTATTTAGGTTTTATGGATTTGCAACAGGCGCATGATAGGATTAATTAGGAAGCTCAATGGCAGGTGTTAGTGATATATAGTGCTGGTGGTAGGCTTCTGAATGGAATCAAAAGTATGTATGGCGATAGTGAAGCCTGTGTAAGAATAATATGTAGTAGAAAGTGATTGGTTTAATATTAATAGCGGAGTGAGGCAGAGACGTGTTATGTCTCCTTGGTTATTCAATTTGTATATGGATGGGGTTATGAAAGAATAAGAGGTAGGGGTGGCAGGGGATAGTGTCAGAATAATGGAGATGGAAGAGTGGAGGGTGCCCTACCTACTATATGCGGATGATTTGTGTTTTGTGTGGCGAATCTGAAGAGAGTTTGAGAGGATTGGAAGAGAGAGATTTGGCAGGGTGTTTAAAAGGAGGGGTTTGAAGGTAAACGTAGATAAGAGTAAGGTTATGGTTGTGAGTGAGTACACCAATCTGGGTGGTTATGTTAGATGGTGAGCAGCTGGAATAAGTGTCTGAGTTTAAATATTTAGGATATATGTTGGATGAAAAGAGAACGGATGAAGCAGTGTAGTAGGAAAGTTGTGAAGGCAGGGAGGTGGTTGGTGCAATTAAATCCTTGGCGAACGTAAAGGGACTAGTCTTGAGTGCACTAGGTTTTTACATGAAGGTATGATGTTATCTGTGTTAATGTATAGTAGTGAGACTATGGTCTAGAATGAGAGGTATAGATCTAAAGTACAATGTATTCAGATGGACAATCTTAGAGACGTGTTAGGTGTGAGAAGAATTAATAAAATGAGGAATGAACGTATTATAAGTTGTCTGGTGTGAAGTAAGGGGTAAATGAGAAAATAAATGAAAGTACGTTTAGATGGTTAGGTCATGTGGAAAGGATTGATGATAGTCGGTTGGTTAAGCGGATGTATAGTGGTGAGTGTGCTTTAAATCGACCGGCTGGGAGACCAAAGAAAGAGTGGATTGAGTCAGTAAAGGAATGCCTGGAAGAGAGAAATGTGAGTCTGGCAAAGGAGAGAAGAAAGGTGCATAATAGGAGTGAATGGCGGGGTTATGTGAGGTGGTATGCTTGTGGCCCACCTGGGACAAGGGATGAACCCCACATTGATGAGATGCCATTGTGAGGGTCCGTCGCGGCCCCGTGAAGATCTAGGGTGGATTTTCTGACTGCGACTTCTCACTAATAGGTATAAAGGGGGCGGTAGGGGTGGGCTTTCTTTTCGACTTGTGTCATGTTCTTCTACTACATTTCTGTTTCCGGTGCATGTCACGCACCTTACCCCCAGTCTTGGGGAAAAAAGGTAGATGATAATGATAATGATGATGATGATGATGATGATGATATATATATAATATATTATAATATATATATATTATATATATATATATATATATATATATATATATATATATAATATATATATATATATATATATATATATATATATATATAATTTATATACATATTATATATATATTATATAATATATATATATATTAGACAAATATATACATTAATATTATATAAAATGATATATAAAGATAATATATATATATATATATATATATATATATATAATAATAATAATATTTTAATTCAATAAAATTACTCCCATAATCCACTTGAATTAATGAAGCAATTGAATTGAATTGAAAATGCTTTATTCAGAAAATTACAATATACATTATTAAGTTTAACATTATTAACAATATTTAGATTGTAGTAAAATACAAAACTTAATGGTATACAATTTCTGAAAGGGGGCTACTAATTGCAACACAATTTGTGTCCTATGAGCAAAATAATGCAAATCTGATTAAATTTAAGTAATTTGGGTTTAAGGATTGAGTTAATGTTAAATCCCAAAACGAATATTAATACAAATAGAATACATAATATTAGCAAAATAATAAGAATAATTATCATAATATATTTATAAATATACATATATAAAGATAATAACAGTGATGAAAATAATAATTACAGTAACGCTACCTATAATAATAATAATAATAATGGAATAATAATAATAATTAACAGTCAAATATAAATATAATAATATATAATAATAAATAATAATAATAATAATATAAATATAATTAAATACTTAAATAATCATAAATAAATAATAATAATAATAATAATAATAATCATAATATAAATAATAATAATAATATAATAATAATAATTAATAATAATAAGTCTTGAGTGTGCTAAGGGTTTTACATGATGAGGGTATGTTGTTACCTGTGTTTTTGTATAGTAGTGAGACTATGGTCTGGAATAAGGAAGTATAGATCTAAAGTTCAATGTGTTAGATGGGACAATCTTAGGGGTGTGGCTAGTGTGAGAAAGAAATTGATAAAGAGAGGAATGCACGTATTAGAGAGTGGTGGTGGTGTGAAGAAAGGGTCAAATGAGAGAATAAATGAAAGTATGTTGAGATGTTTGGTCATATGGAAAAGGATGAATGACAATAGTCGGTTGGTTTAAGCGGAAGTATAGTGGCCAGTGTGTTGGGAACCGACCGGACTGGGAGACCGAAGAAAACGTGGATTGATGTCAGTAAGCGAATGTTTGACAGGAGAGAACTGTGAGGTTTTGGTAAGAGCGCGAAGAAAAGGATGTTAATAACACAGGAGTGAAATGGCGGGGGGATGTGAGGGGGTATGGTTTGTGGCCCACCTGGGCCAAGGGATGAACCTTACATTGACATCTACCAATAGTGAGGAGGG
>JABUQX010027920.1:0-30947 GCA_015478945.1 Trachelipus rathkii
CGTGCTTCGGTTCAATCGGTTTGGGTGTAACCACGTTTTCGCATTTATCATTAGAAACGGCTTTCGCACGTTTTTCGTGCGCCGCTTCACTCTCTCTCTCTCTCTCTCTCTCTCGCATGTGCCCTCTCTCTCTCTCTCTCTCTCTCTCTCTCTCTCTCTCTCTCTCTCTCTCTCTCTCTCTCTCTCTCTCTCTCTCTCTCTCTCTCTCTCTCTCTCTCTCTCTCTCTCTCTCTCTCTCTCTCTCTCTCTCTCTCTCTCTCTACTCTCTCTCTCTCTCTCTCTCTCTCTCTCTCTCTCTCTCTCTCTCTACTCTCTCTATATATATATATATATATATATATATATATATATATATATATCTCTATATATATATAAACTTCCTTTTAACGTCCCTTTATCCCTTCTCAGAGGTAACACGGGGAACACGAAATCTTAACTTTAAGGCCAGCTAATACAAACCAGCGCCACCAACGTGTTCGCAGCCGAGTTTTAATTCTTGCCCCAGGAAGATAAAACTCTGACTGCTACACGGAGGGGAATTGAACCATCGTCCTCTCGCATGAGGAGTCGGTGGCGGCTCAACCTCCCTACGCCACGAGACGGCTAAGCCATAGGATATATATATATATATATATGTATATATATATAGTAATAACATAATATATATATATATATATATATATATATATATATATATATATATATATATATGCTCTTCTGGAAGGTTTCACAGGTATCCTGAACCCATTGGGCCTACTCTTTCTTTATCTACCTCACCACTAAGACTGGGGGGTAAAGGTGCATGTCATGCATCGGAAAAGAGAAAAGCAGTGAAAGTGTGACAAAAAGTCGAAGAAAGGAAAGGCAGCCTTACCGCCCCCTTTGTACCATTAATTAGTGAGAACTCGTCGCAGACAGAAAAATCCACCCTAGAGCTTCAGACGGGACCCTGACGGACCCTCACTATGGTAAATCGTCAATGTAAGGGTTCGTACCGGCCCCAGGTGCGCACAACCATGCCCTATACAAACCCCGCCATTCACTCCTATTATGCCTTTATTTTCGCCTCTGCCAAACTCACACATTTCTCTCCCTTCAGACATTCGTTCACAGACTCAATCCCACTTTTTCTTTGGCCCTCCCGACCAGTCCCGGTTCCAACACACTCACCTAACTTCCGCTTAAACAAACCGACTATCATTCATCCTTTCCACATGACCAATATCTCAACATACTTTCATTATTCTCTCATTTACCCCCTTATTCACACCACACAACTTTCTAATACGTTCATTCCTCATTTTTATCAATTCTTCTCACACCTAGCACGCCCCTAGTTGTCCATCTGAACACATTGGGAATTTAGATCTATACTTCTTATTCCAGACCATAGCCTCACTACTATGCAGTAACACAGGTAGCTTAACCTTGCCCTCATGTTAGACCCTCGCACACTCCAAGACTTTGTCCTTTTACATCCACCAACGATTTAATGCACCAGCCACCTTCCTGCCGTTCACAACTTTCCTACTACACTTGCATCATCCGTTCCCTTTTCATCCAACATACTATCCTAAATATTTAAACTCAGACAATTGTTCCAACTGCTCACCATCTAACATAGCTTCACACCGTGAACTGTCCTCACTCACAGCCATAACCTTACTCTTATCTACGCTTACTACGCCTCCTTTTACACACCCTGCCAAATCTCTCCACCAATCCTCTCAAACTTGATTCACCACACAAAACCAAATTATCCACCATATAATAGGTAGGGCATCCTCCACTCCTCATTTATCATTCTAACACCAGGCTCTGCACCCCCACCTCTAGTTTGCTTTCGCAGCATCCGCGGTATACAAATTGAATAACCAAGGAGACACAACACAACCCTGCTGCCTCACTCCGGTATTAATATTAAACCAATCACTTTGACACCATTTATTCTTACATACTTTTGGTTCCATTCAGAAGCCTACCCCCAACACCATATGTCACTAACACCTGCAATAGAGCTTTCCTATTAATCCTATCATATGCCTGATGCAAATCCATAAAACTTAAATACTATTTATTAGCTTCTTCTCCCTCTTGTTTACTCAATCATTGCTTCAATGTAAAGATTTGATCCACATATTCTCTACCACTCCTAAACGCACCTTGTTCTTCATTAATCAGTCCTTCAGTCACTCGGCACACTCTTTCGACAGCATATCTTGTTTACAACACTCAATAACTAATTCCCCTATAATTCCTACAGTTCCCCTTATCTCCCGCACCCTTATATAAGGGCATGCCAACTTTTTCTCCTCCAGGTGGTCTTCTCAGACTTTTATACGCGAAGCTTTAGTTCGAACTTTATCTGATGAAATCTTATATCTCTCTACCTCTCTGTTTCTATTTTAGTCAACACCTGGTGATGAGAAATAAGACGCGTTCTTAGATATCAACATTCTACCATTAAATTACCAATGACCTCGTCTAAATGCCTATTCCTTCTTGCGCCATTAAACCCACATATTCACACTATCACCTTAACTGCTGCCAATGTTATACAATTTAGTGTTCTTTCGCTCCTCACATCCATTTCATCCCAGTTACCAAAGCACCATCCCTATTCATTATTCTAAGCAGGTTCAACTTATTCATTCTTGGCAACATTCCTTCCAGAGAGAGCTTCCCTATTCCCTTGTAGTCCCCAATCCTCCTCCTCAACTGTTCATTTATCTCTTCTTTTCTCCTACGTATACACCTTTTAGCATTCCTTTTTTTATCCTTATATAATTTCCAAATATCTTTCTTTTGAAACTTCATCATTGGCTTTTAGTACATTCAACCACGCTTCTTTTTTTACTTTTGCTTGCATCACTTCATCATTCCACCACTCACTGTTAACATTCTTGCCTTCCCTACTTTAGCACATCCACATACCTTTGCTGCTAACTGCTTCCTTCATTTGCTCCCAAATTTGTTCAGTTTTTCACCTTGCTCACTTTCAACTGTTTTGCAGAGGTGTAGCTGTTAGAGACTTGGAGTATATCCTTCTTGTCTTGTTAGAAAGCAGCTCACACTCTTTATTTTACCCATTTCCTTCTATATCATCAACTATTCTCCATCAACGAAGCCTGCTTAATTTTACTTAAAACAACATAACTTAATGATCTGATAATCCCACCACTAATCCCACGATAACATCCATCACATACTTCAGCATCTCCTTCTTCACCATCACAAAATCAATCATACTTTTCCCTTTTCGATACCATCTCTACCTACCAACTCTAGTATGCTTTATGGCTACTCTTGTATATATATATATGTATATATATATATATATATATATACTATATATATATATAATATATATACTAATAATATATATATATATAGCAACAACCTTATATATATATATATATATATATATATATATATATATATATATATATATATATATCGAATAAGGATCAAGGAGTAGAAACTGTAGAAAATAGATAAACAGAGTACTTGTACTTACCAGTTTCTAAAACCAATTGTACTTGTACCTTTGTACTTGGTACAAGTACTTTTTGGCATTTAACTTGCCAATGTTTATTTTCTTTTTGTATCATTTTCCTACGTATTGATGTGTATTTCTTTATATATGCATTCTAAAATGGAAATTTCCATTTATGGATACAAAAATTATGTCATTATATATACTATATATATATATATATATATATATATATATATATATATATATATATATATATATTTATGTATATATATATATATATATATATATATATATATATATATATATATCATCATCATCATCATCATCATCATCATCATCATCATCATCATCATCATCACATCATCATCATCATCATCATCATCATCATCATCATCATCATCATTATCATTATCATTATCATTATCATTATCATTATCATTATCATTATCATTATCATTATCATTATCAGTATCATTATCATTATCATTATCATTATCATTATCATTATCATTATCATTATCATTATCATTATCATTATCATTATCATTATCATTATCATTATCATTATCATTATCATTATCATTATCATTATCATTATCATTATCATTATCATTATCATTATCATTATCAATTATCATCTTATCATCATCATCATCATCATCATCATCATCATCATCATCATCATCATCATCATCATCATCATCATCATCATCACATCATCATCATCATCATCATCATCATCATCATCATCATCATCATCATCATCATCATCATCATCATCATCATCATCATCATCATCATCATCATCATCATCATCATCATCATCATCATCATCAGCAGCAGCAACAATAACAACCTTTTTTCCCCAAGACTGGGGGTAAGGTGCGTAACATGCACCGGAAACAGAAAAGTAGTAGAAGAATATAACACAAGTCGAAAAGAAAGCCCAACCTTACCTCCCCTTTATATCTATTAGTGAGAACTCGCCGCAATCAGAAAATCAAGCCTAGAGCTTCACGGGACCGCGACGGACATTCACTATGACATCTCGCCAATATGGGGTTCATCCCTTGGCCCAGGTGGGCCACAATCATACACCATCACAAAACCCTGCCATTCACTCCTATTATGCACCTTTCTTCTCGCCCCTGCCAAACTCACATTTCACTCATCCAGACATTCTTTTGCTGACTCAATTCACTTTTTCTTTGGTCTCCCAGCCAGTCGATTCCCAATACACTCACCACTATACATCCGCTTAACCAACTGACTATCATCCATCCTTTCCACATGACCAAACCATATCAACGTACTTTCATTTATTCTCTCATTTATCCCTTTTATCACACCATACAACTCTGTAATACGTTCATTCCTCATTTTATCAATTGTCCACATTGTACTTTAGATCTATACCTCTTATTCCAGACCCTACTCTCACTACTATACATTAACACGGGTAACAACATACCCTCACGTAATACCCTAGCGCACTCAAGACTTGGTCCTTTCACAAAGATTTAATTCCACCAGCCACCTTTCTGCAATTCACAACTTTCCTACCCTCGGCATCATCTGTTCCCTTTTCGTCCATTATATCCCTAAATATTTAAACTCAGTCACTTGTTCCAGCTGCTCACCATCTATCATAACTTTCACACCCTGGACTGTCCTCACTCACAACCATAACCTTACTCTTATCTACGTTTACTTTCAAACCCTCCCTTTTACACACCTTGCCAAATCTCTCTACCAATCTTCTCAAATTCTTTAGATTCACACCGCACAAAATCATAATTATATATATATATATATATATATATATATATATATATATATTCTTTAATAACTTAACCTTAACCATATAATAATATATATATATATATATATATATATAACAATAACTTGTACAGCAACATATATATATCATAATTATATATACTATATATTATATATATATATATATAGGAGATGGTGATTGACTGGATTTAGAAGTTAGTATAACAAAGCGTTTATGGAGGTATAGTTCCAAGGGATTGGAGAGGCAATATTAGCATTATCCTTATATAAGGGTAAGGGATAAGGTAAATGTAAGTATTAAAGGGTAATTAGTTTATTGAGTGTTGTGGGGAAAATATATGCTGGTATTTTGGTCGAATGACTGAAGGACTGATTTTGGGAAGAACAATGTGCGTTTAGAAGTGGCAGAGGATGTGTGGATCAAATCTGTACATTGAAACAAATGATTGTGATAATGAGGGAGGAGAAGAATAAATTGTGATTTAGGATTTATGTGGATTTGCAACCTTAGGCGTATAATAGGATTAATATGGAAGCTCTATGGCAGGTGTTAGTGATATGGTGTTGGTGGTAAACTTCTGAATGGAATCAAAAGTATGTATGACTATAGTGAAGCGTGTGTAAGAATAAATAGTCGAAAGTGATTGGTTTAATAATAATAGCGGAGTGAGACAGGGATGTCCTATGTCTCTTTGGCGATCAATCTGTATATGGATGAGGTTATGAAAGAATTAGAGGTAGGGGTGACAAGGGATAGTGTTAGAATGATGGAGAATGGAAGAGAGTGGAGGGTTCCCTACACACAAAGGAGACTTTACTCTCCATCAGCGCGATTCGAACACTGGACTCCGCGTCGCTGAGTTAACAGTAACCGGGCGCTCTATCCACTAGGCCATCAGATTGGCTTTAATTTGTGGAAAAGGCGGGGTTTGAAAGTAAACATAGATAAGAGTAAGGTTATGGTTGTGAGTGAGGACATTCCTCAGTGTGAAGTTATGTTAAATGGTGAGCAGCTGGAAAAAGTGTCTGAATATTTATATATATGATATATGTTGAATGAAAAGGGAGCGGATGATGCAGAGTGTAGTAGGGAAGTTGTGAATGGCACTAAGGTGGCTGGTGCAATTAAATCCTTGGTGTATGTAAAGGGACTAACTCTTGAGTGCGCTAGGGTCATACATGAGGGTATGTTGTTACCAGGGTTGTGGAGTCGGTTCAAAAATTTTCCAACTCTGGTTCCGACTCCACCCTCTTCAAAATTACCGACTCCGACCTCTTCAAAATTACCGACTCCGACTCCACCCTTTTGAAAATTGCCGACTCCGACTCCACTCTTTTGAAAATTACCGACTCCGACTCCACCCTCTTCAAAATTACCGATTCCGACTCCACCCTTTTTAAAATTGCCGACTCCGACTCCACTCTCTTCAAAACTACCGACTCCGCGACTCCGACTTCACAACCCTGGTTGTTACCCGTGACCGCACATTGACGAGATGTCATAGTGAGGGTCCATCGCTGCCGTGAAGCTCTAGGGTGGATTTTCTGACTACGACGAGTTATTAATGGTACAGTGGGGGCGGTAAGGCTGGGCCTTCTTTTCTACTTGCTTCATATTTTTCTACTATTTTTGTGTTTCCGGTGCATGTTACGCACCTTACCTCCAGTCTTGGGTGGTGATGATGATCAATATATATATATATATATATATATATATATATATATATATATATAATATAACAATAATCTTTACTCTTTCTATATATATATAGATATATATATATATATATATATATATATATAAATAAATAGGTGCGGTTTTACAGAGGGATGCACAGGAGGCGGGCACTCCCTCTAAAAAAATAAAAAAGCAACCAATGAAAATAATTCAGTACTATTTATTACTAATAAAATAATGTTTAAAAAATGTTATACAATGACGCTAATTTTACATAAAAATCATTTATTTTCTTCGAAACGGTATTTTCATAAGGATCATTGACTGGAGGAATTTCGATTTGTGCCTCCGTAAAGAGCGTAATTATAATGCTTTCAAAACACTGGTTGTCATGGCAACGTAAAAGAAACCGTATTATTATTTTGTCTATTTTGAGGATTTTTCCGCAAGGCCTCCTCTCGAAAGAGTCATAAAATGACTCCTCCCAAAATTGGCAACACTTCTCATAAATAGAGTTGCTAGTTTGCAATAATATGTGAAACAAAATAAAATGAAGGAAACTAAATTTTTTTTAAATTAAATAAAAATAAGAGAAAAACTTATTTAATATATATATATATATATATATATATTATATATATATATATATAATAATATAGAATAATAATATGTAATAACAAAAAAACATAAATATATATATATATATATATATATATATATATATATATATATATATATATATATATAGAGAGAGAGAGAGAGAGATAAATAATATAATTTAGCGCCGCCGCTATGTATGGGACTGAAGGAATCGGTGTTGTCAGGCCAGCCCCTTGGAGACCTTTATGAAATAATTGATAATATCATCATTCAGGTGAGGGCAAGATTCTCAAATTTATCGGCCATAAATTCCTACAGTTAGGGAATCCCACAAAATTCTCTAGCTTCCAAAACAAGTTTCCTGAAGAAGCCTTAGATTCTTTAATGGCCACATATGGTATCTTTTTGACAGATCATTTTTACGTAATGAATTAACCGTGATTTATGACCAAGCAAATGCTAATCTCTTTCGGAACAAGGACATTCAAACTATTTTAAAAACCATCGTAGAGAATGATTCACAAGATGGGTTTCCTGAATCTTATAGACTTTTTAGTCTGATCGCCACAATTCCAGCAACAACGGCATCTGTTGAAAGGAGTTTTTCTTTCCTAAATCGTATAAAGACATCCCTCCGAAGCACGATGAGTCAGGGCAGACTGTCAAATTTGGCCTTACTTTCCATAGAAACAGAACTTTTAATTAAGTTATCAAATCATCCATCCTGGTATGAAAATATTATAAATAAGTTCGCAGAAGAAAAGGAAAGAGGAATTGATCTTTTCAAGTAGCTATAGTTGGTGAGTACTTTACATACATTTGTATCCCATTTTCATATATATATATATATATATATATATATATATATATATATACCGTATATATATAAATATTTATATCATATATATGTATATGTATATATATATATAACAACTCTTTGCTGCTATCTTCTATATATATATATATAACATTTTAATTATTTTGAAGTGCCTCCCCAAGTTACTGGAGTCAAGGCTGTTATATAGATATATATATATATATATATATATATATATATATATATATATATATATATATATATATATACATATATAATATATATATATATATATATATATATATATATATGTAATACGAGTTTTCATGGAAGGTACTTGGCAGTAGCATTACCATGTACTTGTTGCTTGAACAAATTCTAGGTACTTGTACTTGTGCTTGAGACAATTCTAGGTAGCTTGAAGAACGTGCTTGAGACTAAACCCCCACGATATATATGTTTATATATATATATATAATAGCCAACAATATTATAACTAACAATAACATATATATATGTAATAATATGTAATAATAACTATGTATATATGTACATAATAATATATACATATACATATATATATATAAATATAATAATAATAATAATAATTTATAACTTTTATGAATTAAATAATATAACTGTAATAATATATGTAATATAATAATAATAATAATAATATAATAACATAATAATATATATATATGTTTGTAATAATAATAATAACAGCCAATAACCAGCGTAACCAACCATATAGCAATAATAATAACCATGTATATGTATATATGTAATAATAGCAACAACCAACAGCATAATAATATAATAATAATATATATATATATATATATATATATACATATATGCAAAAGACTTCACTTTAATATATGCAACCAAATTTTGAATTTTTATTAAATTTTAATGTTAATATGAATCTAAATTTAAAATTAAAAAATTAATTTGTGTTCTGTCTTTGGTTTTTTACATTCACAAATTTACATTTTCTTTTATGGTTAAATGTTGAAATTTGTCTTGCCTAAAACAAAGATATTTAAAAAGGAAATCATTTGATGACTAAGATATTTTCTAAAAGTATTTGTTTTTTCTTCTCCATTCATATTAATTTTCTTTTTGTACAGACCCTCACTATCGATGTTGGTGAAGTAGGAAAGGATTCCAAAATGAAAAGTTCTTTAAGAAGAAGACCTCAAGCATCAGCAGCGCAGAATCAAAGCATGAAAAAGAATTATCAGGAAAACCTCAGTTGCAAATATTGTAATTTAAGTTTTAAAAACAAAGATCAGTTAAAAAGGCATTTAAAAATACATGAAAGAAAGTTTAAATGTGAGCATTGTAGTTATGAATGTAATCAGAAATCACATTTAAAATCACATCTGCTAATTCACAGCAACTCAAAATTATTTAAATGTTCTGAGTGCAGCTATGAGTGTAATCGGAAAGAACACTTAAAACAGCACATGCTTAAGCATCGAGATACAAAGTTATTTAAATGTTCTGAGTGCAGCTATGAATGTAATCGGAAAGGAAACTTAAAACTGCACATGCTAAAGCATCGAGATACAAAGTTATTTAAATGTTCTGAGTGCAGCTAGTGAGATGTAATCGGATGAGTGCCTAAGAATACACATGCTTAATCACGAAAATATAAAATTATTTAAATGTGCTGTGCAGCTTTGAATGTAATTGGAATCGAACCTTAAAAACGGCACATGGCTTAAGCATCGATATACAAAGTTAGTTTAAATGCTTCTGCGTGCTAGCTATGAGTGTAATCAAGATGAAACGTTACATGAGAAATACACAATGCTTAATCATGTAAAAAAATTACTTTAAATGTGCTGAGTGCAGCTTTGGATTAATTCAGAAAGACACTTCTTATAAACAGCACATGCCTTAAGCATGCGAGATACAAAAGTTATTTAAATGTCTGATGCATAGCTATGAATGAATCGAAAATGAGATATGAAATACCATTCTAATCACGAAATAAACTAAAATTATTAGATTGCTGAGTCAGCTATTAATGTAATCGATTATGGGAGATGAGATATACACACGCTTATCACGAAAATAATAAAAACTTATTTAAATGTGCTGAGTGCGTCTATGAGTGTAAAGAGAAAGGAAACTTAAGACAGCACATGCTTAAGCAACGAGATACAAAGTTATTAATTGTTCTGAGGCACTATGAATGTATTCAGAAAAGAACCTTAAAACGGCACATGCTTAACCATCCGAATACAAAGTCTATTAAATGTTCTGAGTGCCACTATAAACTTTAATTAAAAAGTATTTTTAAAAAAACATTTGCTTAAGCACGTAGGTATGTAACCCCTTAAGGGAGATAACAAATAAAAATTAAAATAATTTCATTAATTGAATGATATGTTCCAATTTGCAAGTCCTTCTGAGATGATAAATTCTCATAAATAATCATTCTTTTTGTACAAGATTTTAATTTCTTTATAATGGATTAATTTACTTTTAATTTTATATAAAAATATTTTGAAAAAACAAAAGAATTTTCGAGTCACAATCGAAAAGTTTTCGCTCACGAAACATTAAATAATTCGTAAAGTTAAATTTCAAAAGAAAACTTAAATAATTGTAATATATAATCTGTTATATATTCATCTAAGTGAGTAAATAATTTATAATTTAAAGAAAATCATTTCCTTTGGGAATACTAAAAGTCACAATTTAAATAAATATCTTAAAAATTGGTGGTGATGAATAATTATTTATATTTAATTGAAAAAAGTTTGAAAATTCTTTATTAAATTCGATACCTAAATTAAACCTTCAACGTAAAGTGAAATAAAATTCTGAGGAAAATTCTGCAACAAATTATTAAATTTAAGCAAATCGATATGAGGCAATGAACCTTCAAAGTCTATCGGATAAATCTGACTGAAAATCAAAGTTAAAAATGGGGGAACGAAAACTTCAAACCTTTACTTATAAATTTCCAAGTACTATAATGTAAAGTCATAAAGATTGTAGTACACATGTTCCAAAATTACTTAAAAAATTGCTGGTGTCAAAATACAAAAAAATGATTATAAATCAAAATGTATTTTGAAAATAATTAAAGCCGATGATATATCATAATTACTCTTGTTTAGCTAGAACGTAACAAAATCCAGACTTTTTAGCGGAAAGTGACCTATATAAATTTTCACTTTTTAAAATGAAAAATAAATCTATAGAATGTTAAAAGCTACTCAAACTGTAAATTCATATTTAAAGAACACAACCATCACAATCACCAACGTCTCGCTGTTCTTTATAAATGCAACACAAGGCACTGATAACGACCCTTCCCCCATTATCCTTTTTACACATCGACCTTGGAAATCTTCGAAAGTTTAAATTAATCATCATTGAACCAGAGTTAACGTAACCTATACCAATCTAAACATAAATGGAAAATTTGAAGATTTGTTGCAAGACAACTTAGAAGGCATCAGAACGCGACCGTAATAAGAAATAACAGACGATTTAACTACTTTTTTTTTTTTAAGAATAGAGATTAATGTAATAGATTACGATATACATTACAAGGGTGGAAATTTAATAGAATATGGTTTTAGTTTATCACAGAAAGTGAAAATATTATAATTAAACCCCCCCGATAACGGCCCACCTTACTCGTGGGGGGTTCAGATATCCCTTCTGGATATCTGCGAAGTTGCACGTTTCCCTCTTTTCAGTTTTGTGTTT
Source organism: Trachelipus rathkii (assembly GCA_015478945.1). NCBI lineage: Eukaryota > Metazoa > Arthropoda > Malacostraca > Isopoda > Trachelipodidae > Trachelipus > Trachelipus rathkii. The sequence goes on from JABUQX010027920.1 coordinate 12,133, forward strand.
TCCCCGATTTTGTTTCGTCCGTTTCTCTGCTCTGTTTTTCTCGGTATTTTCCTCCCATTCCCCCTTTACGGTATTATGGTACTACTCTCCCCTTTTGAGTGGCCCTCCCTTGTTCTCCCTTACACTGGCCCTTATGCCTTCCCGGGTGCTGTTTCTGTTTGGTCCTGTCACCTCACCTCCATCCCCACGCGGATGAGGGTACAGTTATAAACCGGTCCTTTCCGCCTATGACCTGGCCAGTTGTAGGGAACCTGAGCCTTGGTTAACCACTGAGGAGCTGACCTGCAACTTGGTGTATAATCCCGGGCTTCGCGTTCGGGTACCTTGTGGTTCTTGGGAGGGGACTGTCGCGGGGTTCCGGGGGGCTTTCCCGAGCCACATCCGTAGCCCACCCTCCGGGGTGGGGTCCGGGGCGTGTTGTGTTGGGTTCTGGCCTGGCCTCCTGCAGTGACAGACACTTTCCCATAGTATAGTTCGCCTCCCCTTCCCTCTGTAATATTACTTCTTTATAGTCTCATTTGTTTATGTTATTATTTGGTTTATTGCGGTGAAGACTAGTTTCATTAATAAGGAGTTAACTATGATACGCCCTTAATTAAAAATCGGTTTATAAGAAGCGGATTCAATCTAAAGTCGGTTCCCCCTACCGGCATTTCCCTGGCTCCTCCTAGACCGGACAAAGTAAGGGCTTTGATGCTCTAGTAGACGAAATGGTTCGTGCTGCTCACCAGCATCCAGCGAACCTCCTTACACCCCAGATTCCAGCTTTATTGGTCGACCCTCCTCATCTTTCTGGTGATCGTGTCGCAATCTGTACCTTGCGTTACCTTCTTCAATTCGCGTCAAAACTCAGAGGAATCCGGGGCTTCCTCCTCCACCTCGTTGGGCCCGCCTACTCTACCGTTAACGACCTCGATCTTTTAACTGTTTCCGTCTCAGGACCCTCCGCTTGGTTCCCTACCGCTGTGACAGCTTTTTCTTGTACTTTTAAAGCTTGGTTGCCGACCTTCACACCTCTCACGTCTCGTAGCCACCTTGTCTCAGTGACGCATTAGACTACGTTCTCAGTACGACCGATCATCAGGCGACTCCCATGGAGGAATGGTTCTCTCCTCGTTCGTGCCGCCTCTCGACATCAAGAGTCAGTTATTGGCTTCTCTTTCATATTTGGGCGACCTACCGGTTGTCTCCACGCCGGACGATGTTCGCAATACATCTAAAGGAACAGTGTATGCCCCGGAGGTCCGTTCCGATGATCCTGAGGCCATTCTCGAACATTTTAGGGATGAGGTTTTCACAGTTACAAATGTCTACCGGTTTCCTCCCAACAAGGACACTTCCGACTCTCTGAATCCCCGCCTGCTTTTGTCTTTTGGTATATTTTTTTATCCGTCTAGGGAGAAGATCTGTTTCACCCTCCACTCGCTTCGCCCTTACATCCCGCACCCAAGGAGAAGTTTCAAATGTCATAAATTTGCCACCTCAAAAATATTGTAAGATCTCCGCAGTTCCATCTGTCCGATGGTGTGTGACACTCTCCACACCTCCGTGCGAAAAACACGCCTTGCTTGCGTCCCGAATTGCAAGGGTTCATCAGCCGTCATCCTGTGCACTGGTCCCTCTTTTCTTTTGGAACAGGAAAGATTTCTTGAACTGCGTACCATCGAGAAATTTGATCGCCGTGAGGCCCTCTCTTCGCGCTAGGGTAGAAACTTTCACACCTGGCTCTCTCCTTTGCCCTGTGATTAGCCGGTTTCCTACCGCCCAAACCTCCCATCACCCTCGTCACTCTCCTGCGCCTTACGTACTTCGCAGCTCTCTCGACGGATACTGTAAACCCTCTACTGGGTTTGCACATTTCCTACTCGTGCCAATCAACTGCCCACCGCATTCTCCATCATGATCCTTACTGTCTGCTCATCACAACTCCCCAGTCCTTCCCTCCATATCCGATGGTGTGGCTTTCGGTGAAGTTCATGCCGCCCCAGGGTGTATGCTCTCAATTTCTGTTCTTCTCCGATTGGAACATCCCTGCGTTACGCTTCGAGTGATGATCTCTCCTTGCCCCCTGTTCCTGTAAACGCCGGCTCCTGTGTCTCCTGAACCTGCTGAACCGTTCTACTCCTAGTATTGTGGCTCTCCTGAACTGTCACGTTCTCCTTCTGTCGAGGCGCCATTACTCTTTCACTAACGGGCGACAGATTTCTTAAAATCCTCGCCTTCTGCCCGTCCGACCTCCCGGTGTTTCCCATAAGTGCCCGCTCGCTCGAAACGCCATGGTGATTTAGAAAGCATTCCGTCTGTGTTCGGCTATCCCAGAATAGTTTATCGGGCCTTGCTTCTTCATCTGAACCCTCCAGTTCTTATTCTAGCGATTAACCGAGTCCTACTCCGATATCGCAATGAATGTTACCACTGACTCTACATCTTCTGAGGTTCTCAACTTGGATCCAGTCCCACTCCCCTTGTACCTCTTGGCACCCTTCAACGGTGATCCCGAGAACCCGTTTGTTCGGCGAGGATTCCGGTGCCTATTGGGGGAGATAGCACTGTCTCCTCCCCTGCCTCTGCTCCGCTGTCCTTCTCTGGGCTGCCTCCCGCAGACGCGAACTTTCGTGAGGATGGTACGTGCTTCGGCCTCCTCCCCGTTCCCTTGTCCTGTTCCTCCTCTTAGCCCATCCCTAAGAGGACCGCCATAACGAGTCTTCAGGTGTATACAACCTGGTGCCTCTGCGCTCCGTGCTCTGGACGATTTGGGGATTCCCCGTCTCCCCCGTTTGAAGACGATCTTCTCTGAGAACCTCTGATGGAGGTTGGTTTGGCCCGTCTTTTTGGCGGGTCGCTCCAGCAGTGGTGGGGAGTGATCAATCTCTATCTCAGGATAAACCTCCAATGTCAATTCTCCATGACCTTCCGCTTCCGCCGGTCTATAAGGCGCCCCTCGGGCCATCTTATGACTCCGCGCCTGATCGTTCAGACCGCGTGCTTCCTAACAAGAAAGCTGAACCACATCCCTATCAACGATTGAACAGACCTGCCTTGCGGACTGATCGCTTCTTCTTCTTTCTTCAAATTGACTAAGTTCTTCAATGAACTGCTCGTGGTTACCTATCCGCCTCGAACTATCGAAGAGTGGGTAGACTTAATTGAATTGCATACTCCAAAGCCATCTGACTCCAAGAATTGCAACTGCATAAACGTTCTTTATCTAAAATTATAGGTTAGCCTCTCGCTTCCCAAATCGTGGCGCTAAGATAGGGTGGTGCGGCGATTTCTTTCCACGAATCGGTTCCTTATTCACCCAATCCCCATTCCAACTCGGTACACGGTAGCTGCCCGTTGTCCACCTCGATTCCCCCGTTTACTTGTGCTCTGTCTACCTGCGCATATTCATTTACAAACAGAGAGATTTTTCGTGTCTGTTTCGAAACCCCTCCGCCCTTGTGTTTGTGGGGACTTCAATATCTCGCCACCTTGTGGGTGCCGTGTTCGTCACCAAGCGGATTGGGCTTGTTGCGTGTTTTTGCAGGGCTTTTCGTTGGGATGCCTCAACACAGGCTTACCAACTTTCGAACGTGTTGAGCACTCTGTAACTCCTACCCTCAGGTGGTATCGTACTAATCTCTGGCATCGTCTGCTTCAAGTAAGTGCATAAGCCTTCCAAAAAGTCCTGCGTTCGTGAAAAGTCCCGCTGTACCTATTTGTGGAGTGACCTACCCTATGTACCTTACTTCTCTTGCCCTGTATGATCGGGTTGGCTCGTCCAACGCCTTTATAGCGAGCTGTGGCTTTGTCCAACGACAGGCTGATTGTCCTCCTTTCCACTGCATATCTTATTCCCCTCCTCCGAGGCCACTGACTCTTTCCTTCCCGTGCGGATGCTTCACATTATTTTTCGGATGTTGTTTCTGGGGCCGGCCGGAGGCCCATATCCCTCGCTCTTCTGCTTGTCGTCGTTCTGCTACACCGTGAACGCAGATTGCGCTCGGGCTAATCGGGCTAAACGTCAACTAATACGCTCCTTACAAGAAACACCTACACAATCTAAGTTGAATCCTCTTAAGCCGCTGCGCTCGGTCTCGGTGAATAACATAGGACCAGAAACATATTTCGAACACTACGCTTCCACGTCAAATCATCACGCCATTGTCGCGGCTGTAATGGTTTGTGCGCAAAATTTCTCGCAAGCACTACAGGAAGCCACCGACAATCATCAGCTGTGGCCCGCACCCGTGTGAAATCATTTCCGCCCGGGCATGTTGCCGATGTGCTGGGATACCATTTTGCTGCTTGCTGCAGCGATTCTCGGAATGTGAGCCTTTCCGATCGATCCGAGCCCACTCTTTCCCGACTTTTCTGATTCCGCTGGTAGGATCCTTCTTATAAATCGATTGTTCACGAGGCGGAATTCAGGAGTCGCTCTCCGCTTGTAAGATGAGCGCCTGGCCCTGAGGGTATCTCCTACCAAATTTAACTCATCTCCATGCTCTGCTTCGGCTTTGCTCTCTCGTCTTTATAAAATCGTCTGGTGGGGGTCTTCCCCCGCAGTGGCTAACGCGCTTACACCATTCCTCATTCATAACCAGTAATGACCCTACAATCGCGGTACAACCAACTCCCAATTCTCTAACTTGTCACACCTTAAGTGTGATGGAGAAGATGGCTATCTCTTCTCCCGTACATTGGAGGGCCTGCGTGCTTTTTCCCCCCATCATTTGGGTTTAAGAATCATCGATCCACACAGGACTCTTCTCCGGTTGGACAACGATATCCGTGAGGCTTTTTCCTCTAATAAAATCGTCTACTGTTTCTCGATCTCAGAAGGCTTATGATTCCACATGGAGAAGGGAGTTCTCCATAGCTTGCCTCGCTGGGCCTTAAGGGACAGCTTCCCATCTTCCTTCAGTCTCTTATGTCGGGTCAATCTGTCCAGGTTCGCTGTGGTACCACTCTGTCTCGTCATTTTGACATGGTCGAGGGGTTGCCGCAGGATGTGCTCAGCGTTCTGCTTTTCGTTCTGTCGGTCAATGGTATCATTGCTACATCCCATTCTTCCTCTCGTGCTCTCTATATGGTGGACGACCTGTCGTATGTTCTTGGAAGTGAAACTTTCCATGCAAGTGGAAACGTCAGCTGCAACTGGCCGTCAATGGGTGAACTCGTGAGTGATTCCCGTGGTTTAACTTTGTCCGTCAACAAGACAAACACCGTGCTTTCCGTGAGGTTCGGCTAGCGGGATCGTACGGGGTATTTGTTCTCCCTTTGCTGACCTTGGATGGCTCCCCCTCCGCCTGTTGCGAGGGAGGTCTTGGTGCCTGTATTGGATGCTCGCCTTCTTTCTCCTCATACCTCAATTTCGAAACTTAACTTCCCGCTGCCTCTTGGACCCTCTTACTCCACCTTACGCTCTACATCTTGGGTGCTGATCGTAAAGGTCATGCTTCGTCTGCTGATCAGTTGTCTAGGTCAAAGTTGGATTATTGCGGTGCGATATATGGCCAGACGTCTCCTGCGTACTTACGCCCTCTCGACCCGATACAGAATATGGTCTGCGATTATCACTGGGGCGTTTCGTCTTTCGCCAAAGAGAGTTTGGAGTGGAAGGCTGGGGTGAGCCCCCCGTCTTACGGAGAGAATCACTCATGTGCTTCCTGTTTCTCCGTCTACAAATCGCCCAAGCATCGGCTTTAACTCCTCTCATCGCTGAGGTTCCACGTACCCTGCCTATGCCGTGCTGAGTTGTGGCGTCTGTCTTTCCGTCTCCGCCCCCTGTGCGCTGTTTTGCAATTGACTCACGATGAATTCTGCCCTTTTGTTATGCGCCCCTCTGTGGGTGTGCAAATTGAGTTTGTTCGCCTTATCAAAATCCGGGACCACCCGTCTCCCTCCTGAAGGCTTCCTTTTCTGTTCTCACCTGGCTCTCCATGGAGCTCTGTGACATTTTACACTGACGATCTAAGGCGGGAGGTGGTGTGGCGGTCCATCACGTCTTTCCAGTACCTTACTGTGTCCACACTCTCTCTGACCGTCCGTCTTTACCGCCGAGTTAGTTGCAATAACTTTAGCTGTTAATAGGTGACACTAGATCTGTCTGACACGTATACGATTTTTCTGACTCGTAGAGTGCTCTTCTTGCACTACAACTACAAAATCGAACGACCAACATCCTTTGTCTATCAGTCCAAAGTTCTATGTATGCTGCATGCTAGACACAAGTGTTTGACTTTTTGCCCATCTCACGTGGGTATCCTGGGTAACGAATTGGCTGACAAACCGGCCTATCGCGCCGCCACCTGCAAAATTACCTGTCGACGATACTTACCTGCAGCCATCTTGCTGGAACACCCTTCCAGCTGCTGATTTCTGCTCACACCTCTCAAACGGCCTTCCTCGCTTGTTGGCAGAGTGTTTGCGGAAAATCATCCGTGGTGCTAAACTGCGTACGTAAAAGCCTCTCCCTGGGAATTTGGCCATCGTCTTTTCGCCGGATCGGCACCAGGACGTGGCCTGCTCGTTGCGAATTGGCCCATACGAATTGTCACTCACACTATCTTAATGGCAAGGGACATCCCCCTTTATGTCCTTCTGCCGTTCCCATGTCTACTTCGGTACGCCACTCTCGTGATTGTGGCATTGCGGCCTTCCAGAGACCTGGTTTCCCCTTTGTAACAGATCCACCATACCTGCCAGCCCGCCTCTCATATATACTGTCAGAATCACTTCATTTCCACAGTGACGCGCAATTGCTTCCTTCGGGAATGACTTCTGCTCTATAGGATTTAATACTTGCATTCCCGTTTTCGTGCGTTCTGTTTAAGGAGTTGCCCCCTAGTTGTTCTGATTCTCGTATCGCCGCTTTTGTGCGCATGGTGGCTCCTGTACACCCTCAAAAAAAAAAAAAAAAAAAAAATTAGTACTAAACAAATTCATTAGTTAAAAAGTAAATAATGAAATAAATGTACACCCCAGGCTGAACCACCTCCTCACTTTTGATCGATTGTTATAGATGAAATTCATATTACAAATGATAAAAGTTTTTAATTGCAGTGAAATCGAATGTGGGAGTTTATCACGTGAATCAATATCAAAAAGTAAATTTTGATGAATATTGATGGAAATTTTGTGGAAGAGAGAAAGAGTTGTGATCTTTTATTGAATTTAAATAGCTGAATAATTTAGCGAGAAGAAGAGGTTTTGAACCATGAATTTCCATCTAAGTATGACGAGGACAATTTTGACGACTGGAACATTGAACTGACTCGACATTAAGTATGTCTTTCTTCGCGAAAAAGGAATGGTATGATACTCGTGTTGATTAGGTATTCGTCAAGTAGAATTTGAAATTTTTAAGTAGAATGAGGTCTTCCTTTCTGTGAAAATGATATGCTGATGTTGATTCTCCGTAAATGGTAATTGAACTGCTATGATTGGTCGACAAAACCCTTTGAGGAAAGAGAGAATTATCCTATAGTTGATAACCATTTCGACTCCTGTTTTCCTTTGACGACATTGTGTTTAAAATTTAGCTAGTGCAATTTGCTCTTAAACAAATGAAGAAGACGAGAAGTCATGTGTTCACAACAGACTAACACCACCTCCTTTTGAAAACGTACTGACCGTGCGTTACTGAGTTGAAATGAACACGCAGACTAGAGAAGTTACTGTGCAAAGCTCGTATGTTTCAGTCAACCATGTAAATACTAAATTTGATTCCCTCTGGCAGTTTTATCGCTCTTCATGGTTTCTCCAGTCGAGTTATCTAAATTCACTACAGAAGACAACATTTATTCCCATTCTACCGCCCACACGACCTCACTTCCAGTTTACACGGACAGTTCTAAATCGGAGAGGTACGTAGGTAGGTGCTTCTGTGGGTTTTCATGATTGGAACAGTTTCTTATACGCTCTCCTTTCACGCTTCTGTGTTTACATCAAAACTATTAGTCATCCTTTTTGAGATTTAAAGATCTTAATGCGTACCAAATCTCCCGACGAAAGAGCGTTTTTTCCTTATGAATTTTCTCAATACTTTCTATTATAATTTGAAACTAAACTTCAAATGTCTTTCCGGAAAACACCAAATTTTTAGGTTCTGTCGTTCTTGCACCAAATGAGCGATATTTCTTTTTGACTTTTGTCATATTCTAATACTGCTTTTCTTTTCCGATGGATGTACGCACCTTACTCCCAGTCTTGGGGAGAAAAGGTAGATGAAGAAGAAGATATACTTTTACTTGGTAGCCCCCATTCCCGCTCCACTCCCTACGAGAAGCAGACGATCCGGAGATACTGTAACCACAGCAGGCCGAACCCAGATGATATCCGAAGTTACGTCTGATTTTCTTCAAGTCAGAGGTGTCTTGTTTCGTCATGGAGGGGCATTGTGGAATCTAATTTTATAATCCTGAAGGGAGGGAGGGTGCCCAGAATGGAGACGGAACAGACGGTCCAATTTTTGTTTTGTGAAAGATATTTCTGGGGTTGGTGTTTGGATATGCGGAGATCGCATTTTGTGCTGATTGAGTGTGAATGTGTTTAATAATTCACTGGTCGACAACAAATTTTCATCAGAAATATAGTTGTGTTTTATTTATAGCATTTGTGACGCTGATTTCAAATCTGCAATCAGATTTGCTATAGCACGTAGGGTTTTTATGATGAAGAAATTTTACAATAAAGCTTTATTTTAACATTTCATTAAAGAAAACGTTAGTTTTTCACCATTTTATTTAAGTTTAATCTTGTCAGTTGATTAATTTAGCACATATTTGTTACCTGTACTTTTATCATCGAGTTTGAACATCATCACGTCTTTTCAGACTATAGCGCCACGGGAATGGTCTTATCTCTTAGTTAAATCTTGTCCTTCTGTACCGAAGCTGTTGCTGTGTTTTATTATTTGAATTTTCTCGGATCAAACAGCATGCCTCGACAATGTAAAAATAACCCCAAACAAATTTTGCTTTGTATGTGGCGTTTCAACAACAACAACGAACAATTACAACAGACTAATTAAAATATCTAATATTATGTTTGTCCTTTAGGTTACCAAGATAAAGCATTGAGCCTCATCAATCTTCAATAGATTACCTTACGCGATTTGATTAATAAAAAGAAAGCTTCAAATAAAAGATCCAATAAAGAGGTAACAGAATCATCATGAAGAACTATTTTTGTATTTAATATTGGTTGGAAAGTGGAAAAAAACAAAATCGTTTTTTTCCGAAAAAAACGTTGTTTTTTTTCATGAAAAAAAAATCACCTTAAAAAAAACAAGTAAAATTTGTTTTTTCGTTTTTTCAATTAAGTTCTGTTTACATGTTTGACAATTATTTCTAAGTTTTAAACAAAATATTCTCTAAATTGACATTCTTTTGGTTCCAATTCCTAAGGTGAAGCTGAGTGTTGTTTAAAAATTTTATGAGTTTTCTTCATATTTTTTATTTAATATTCCAAATTTTGATTTCATAATATTTTTTTTGGCTCATAATGCTTGTTCGTTACATCTGTTTCCAGCTCAGTATATTTTCATCAAATTATTTAATCAAGAATTAGACAATGCACAATGCAAAAGTCGTGTGACTGATTTTTTTCAGGAAATACAAAGGTCAAGGTCCTCCAAAGAAATGTAACTTTTGTGTGTAAGATGTTGACAAAACTATATTTACTTGCTCATAATCCAAACTAATGAATTCTGAATAAGTTGAAAACTGGAGAGATATTAGTTAAGGGCAGCTAAGCTTAGAGTCCTGTTACTCACCAATGTCATTCTCACATGAACTTCATACTACTATGAGTATATAACCTACAGGTCATATTCAAATAAATGTGGCTGACACGCTGAGACCAGTGAAATAGCTTTGACAGTAGTCACAGCACAGTATTGCAGTCTCAGTAAGTGACTGGGTCGGGGAGTGCGTGGACTAGCTTAGTGAATCAAAGTGAATATTCAAAGCCAAATAATTATTAGTCATCACTCATCCTCTTCATTTAAATCTTGTATAATTTTAATTTCATATATTTTATTATTTCATTTGCATCCTTAAGTCACTTTTGAATTTTGTCATTCTTAAATCTCCTTCTATATAATATAATATCATTAAATTTAAATTAAGATATAAAGAATATATTTATATGATACATGTATTAAACATATGTAAATATTAGTAAAAAGCCCTACAGAAAGCAGTCTCAGGCTACAACCTACTTAAAGTTGTAAACAAAAACAATTGATTCATATAACACAAGAAAAGTAGTTGCTATATTATAAATCATAATGATATTTGTTTAATTTCAAGTATCCTTATATTGAAAAATGAAAACTCAAGTGAAATATCAATATTTAGTACTCTTAATTTTTTTTAAAATACATTTTAAGAAAAAAACAAAAAACAACTAACCAAAAAATGTTTTTTTCCTGAAAAAAAAACGATTGAAAAACGCTTAAAAAAAGGCCCTAAAGGTTGGGAAGGAAACTCCAAAAATCCCCTCTTTTTCACGAAAAACGTTGTTTTTTTCATGAAAATAAAAAACAGCTAAAAAAACAAGTACAAATTTGTTTTTTTCGTTTTTTTCAATAAGTCGTATTTACATGTTTGAACATTATATTATACATTTTAGCAAATATGTCTCTAATTGGACATTTGTTCCAATTTCCTACAAGGTGGAAGCCTGAGTTTGTGTTCAATTATGGTACGTACTTCCTCCCTCTTTTGAGTGGCCCTCCCTTTTTCTTCCTTCTTGCCATATGCTTTCCGGTTTCGTTCTGTTGGGTCCTGGTCACTCCACACTCCATTCCAGCGCGATAGGTACAGGTTATAAACCGTCTTTCCGCTATGACCGGCCGCGATTGTAGGGTTCCGGCCTTGGGTTACCCACTGAGGACGGCTGACCGTGTATTGTTATAATCTCGGCTTCGCGTTGGTATCATGTCGTTCTTGGAGGGACAGTGCGGAGTCGGGGCTTTCCCGAGCCTACACATCGCGCCTCCTACGGGTGGGGTTTTCGGGGCGGGTTAATGTTGGTTTCTGGCCTTGGGCCTTTAGCAGGGCCAAGACAGCTTTCCCATAGTAATCATCCCTTCCCTTCCCTCGGTATATTGTTTCTTTTATGTCTCATTTGTTTTATTGTTAATATTGGTTTTTATTGCGGTGGAGAAGTTTTATAAGAGTTTAATTTATGATACGCTAATAAAAATACGATTTTAAGAAAGGCGAATTCCATCTAAGTCGTTCCCCCCTACTGCATTTTCAGGCTTCCTCCTCGGCCGGACATAAGAAGGCTTGATCCCATAGACGATCATGTTCGTGCTGGCTCACCATCACCAGCGAACCTCTTACACCGCAGATCATGCTTTAAATAGTCCCCTCCAATCTTTCTTGTTAGGTGTTCCAATCCTGTACCCTGCGTTACTACCTCTCAATCGCGTCACAGAGAATCGGCTTTCCTCTACCCGTTGGGCCCCTACTCGCTACCATAACACCTGACCGTATTGAAGTTTCCGTCTCGCACTCGTGGGTGCCCACTTTGACACCTATCCTTCCTTTGATTTTTATCTTAGTTCCCCGACTTCCAACCTCTCCACGTCCTCGTTTAGCCATCTCGGTCCGCAGTGACGCTTAACTAGTTCCTCATTCGAACCGATCATCAGGCAACTCCCATGAGAATTGTTCTCTCCTCGTTCGTGCCGCCTCTCGAACATGAGATCAGTTTATTGCTTATTTTTCATATTTTGGCGATCTACGTTGCTCCGAGCCGACGATTTCGCAATACATTCTAAAGGAACACGATCCTCCGGAGGTCCGTCGATATCCTGAAGCCATTCTCGATACATTTTACAAACGACATATTCGGTCAATGTCTAACGGTTCCTCTCATAAGGGATCCACTGTTCATCAAACCTCGTCTTTCTTTACTTAGTGTACCAATTCCCTCGACAGTGGACATCGTTTCACCGTCACGCGGTTCGGCCATACATTCGCACTCAAGGAGAATTTTCAAATTCACAAATTGGCCATCCTCAAAAATATGAGATCTCCCGCAGTTCATCTGTCCCAGGTGCTGTAACTCCACACCCGATGCGAAAATCCGCCTGCTGCCCGACATTGCTAAAGGGTTCCTCACAGGCGTCTTCTGTGCACTGTCCCTCTTTTTGGAAAGGAGATTCTAGAACAGTGTACAACAGAGCTCGTCGCCGTGTAGCCTCTCTTCGCGCTAGGAGAATACAACTTCTACCTGCTCTCTCCTTGTGCCCGCTGTGAATAGCCGGTTTTCTACCGCGCAACCTCTCATCGCCCGTGGCCTCTCACGTCACTTCGCAGCTCTCGTCGTCGGAAGCTGTACCCATACTCTGTTGCACATCTCTACTCCTGCAATCGATACTGCTCCCCGCATTCTCCGACAAGAATCCTACTGTCGTCACAACAACTCCCAGTCTTTACCTCCTATGGTGTGCTCGTTGAAGTCATGCGCTCCCAGGGTTGTATGCTCTCAAATTTCTGGTTCTTCTCCTGATTTGGAAGCCCCTGCGTTACTGCTCGATGATGACTCCCCTTTGCCGCCTGTTTCCGTAAACGTCCGGCTTACTGTGTCTCCGGAACCGCTGAAAATCGTTCTTATCCAGTTCGAGGACACTCCTGAAATGTCACGTCAACCTCCTGCGCAGGCGCCATACCTTCACTATCGGGCGACTGATTCTAAACCTCGCTTCCCGCCCCACGCGGTCCCTGGGTTGCCCAAAGTGCCGCGTGCTCGAAACGCCTGGTGATTGGAAATCATTCGTCTGTTACGGCTTCCCAGATAGTTATCGGGCCCTGCTCGCATCCGACTCCCAGTTCCTTATCCAGCATTCCGATCCTCTCGAATCACACTGAATGTAACTACAGAACTCTACATTTCTGCAGTCCCAACTTGATCGCACGTCCCACCCCATTGTACCTCTGTCTCCTCACGTATTCCGATCCCTGTTTCGGGGATTCCGGATCCATTGGAGATTCCAACTGTATCCTCCATGCTCTGCTCCGCTGTCACTTTCCTGGCGCCCCGCATGACGCCTGAACTTTTTGAGGATGTGCGTACGGTTGGCCTAAATCGCCGTTCCTTGTCTGTTCCTCTCTTGCATTCCTATGAGAGCCCGTCATAACGAGTCTTCCACGCGTGTGATCACACTGTCTTCTGCGCCGCCTGACGATATTGGTGTCCTGTTCCCCCGTTGAGACGACGATCTTCTCTGAGCCTTGATGTGGAGATTGGTGTTTAGCCCGTCTTTTTGACGGGTCTCTCCCGCAGTGGTGGGGAGCGATCCCATTCTCTTCTCAGGATAAACCCCAGTGTCAATTCTCGATGACCTTCCTTTACGTCCGGTTATTATAGTCGCCTCGTGGGCCAGCTAGACCCTGCGCATTCGATCGACGCGTGACTCTAAAAAGAGAAAGCTGGAGCCCACGAATAATCAAAGATTGTAACAGAACCGTCCTTGCGACTGATCGCGTTCGCTTCTCAATTCTAAGTTTTTCAATCCGGAACTCCGTGGTTACTCAACCACGAAATCGAGAGTGTGACTTATTGAAATTCGCATACTCCAAAGGCCATCATTCCTCAGAATGCACCTGCCTAACCGTATTTTTATGCCCGCCGTCATATATGGTTGCCTCTCGCTTCCCAAAATCGTGGCGTTAATGATAGGGGTGGTGGCGATTCTGTTCCACGAATCGGTCCTTTCACCCATATCCATTCCAACGGTAGCACCGGTATTAATGCCGTGTCCACCTCGACCCCCGTTTACTTGTGCTCTGTCTACCTGCCTAGTTGCATTACACGGAGAGGATCTTTTTCGGACTGTTTTCGAAACCTCCCTCCGCCTTTGTTGGTTTTGGGGGACTTAAATCGCCACCCCTTGTGCGGTGACCCGGTTTCGTCACCTAATGCGGATGGCTGTTGGGTGTTTTGCAGGCTTTTCGTTGGGATCTTCACTACAGGCTTACGAACTTCGAAACGTTTTTTGACGACTCGCACTTCCTACCTGTGTTGAACATCTCCTTTATGCCTTTTATTCATTGACAAATTGGTGGGAAGGGTCGCCTTACTTGTGGGAGTGCCATTACCTCATCTACTTACATCTCTTTGCCTATCGTCCTTCGCAACGCTTATACCACTGGCATTAATGACAGGCTGATGCTCTTTTTCACTCTACTTAATGTCCCTGCCTTCCGCCCTCGATGTATTTCTCCCTGCGGATCGCTTCACATATTTAGCGAATGTTGTTCTGGAGCGGCGAAGGCCCAATATCCCTCGCTTTCTGCATTGTCGTTCGCTACACCGTGGGTGGAACGCAGATGCGCTCGCCTAAATCGTCTAAACGTCAACTCTAATTCGCTCTAAAGAAACACTACAAGTTACGTTGATCCCTTAAGGCCGCTGCGTTCGGTCCTCGTGTCTAAACAGAGGACCAGAAACAGTATTTTTCGATGCTTACGTTCACGGTAAATCTTCAACGCCATTGTGTCGTGTAAGTGTTTGGCCGCAAAATTTCTTCAAGACTAAAGGGACCACCGACGTCCCATCACTATGGCCCGTCACCCATTGACATCATTTTCCGCTCCGGCATTGTTGTGCGATACTGGAATCATTTTGCTGCTTGCTGCAGCGATCTCGTATCGTGAGCCTTTTCGTCGATCCGCTCCCGCACATTTCATTTCCCGACTTTTCTGTCTCCTGGTTGAGGATCCTCTTATAACGATTGTCACAAGGGCGATATCAGAGGCTCTCCCCTTTGTAAGGATTGGACGCTTGGGCCTGAGGTATATCTACAATGTACGTCACTCCATCCCATCTTCGCGTTTCTCCTCTTTTATATAATCGAGTCTGGGTGAGGGTCTTCTCAACCAGTTTGCTAACGGCTTACCCCGTCCCATTTCAAACAGGTAAGAGACCCACAATCGCGGACCGCAACGTCCCATTTTCTCTAACTTGTCACACCCAAATTGATGGAGAAGATGGTGGCTATCCGTCTTTTCCCGACGTTGGAGGGCCTGCGTGCTTTTCCGCATCAGTTTGCGGGTTAGGAACAGTTCCACACAGGAACCTCTTTCTCCGTTGGACCACGAATCCGTGAGCTTCCTTCCTCTAATAAAATGGTCTAGCTGTTCTTCGACTCGAGAAGGTCTTAGATTCCACATGGAGGAAGGGAGTTCGTCCATACTGTTCACTCGCGGGCCTAGTGACAGATCCCCTCTTCCTCAGTCCTCTTATGATCGGTCGATCTTTTCCAGGTTCGCTGTGGTACAACTCTGTCTCGTCATGACATGGTCGAGGGAGTGCCGCAGGAAGTGTGCTCAGCTTTCTGCTTTTCGCTGTCGGTTTCAATGTTGTCATTGCTAGCATCCCATCTTCCGTTCGATGCTCTTTATATGTGGACACTGGCCTGTATGTTTCGGGAGTGGGAAACTTTCATGCATGAACGTACTGCACTGGCTGTCAATGGTGACTTCGTGAGTGATTTCCACGGGTTTTTACTTTTTTTCGTCACTTAAGACAAGACGGCCTTTTCGTAGGTTGGTAACGATGTAGGGGTGATTTGTCTCCTTGCTTCCTTGTAAGTTGCTTCCCCCATCCGCCCTGTGTCGGAGGTGAGGTTCTTGGGTCTTTTATCGGATGCTCGCCTGACTTATTCTTCCTCATAATCCTCAATTTGAATACTTAAACTGGCCGCCGCTCATTGGACTCTCGCCACTACGTCAACATCTGGGGTGCTCGATCGTAAAAGGTCATGCTTCGTTTCGTCTGATCGATTTGGTCAGATAAAGTTGATATGCATGTGCGGATATAGCCAAGACTCTCTGTACTTACGCCTCTCAACCCGATACAGAATGAGGGTCTTCGGAATCACCTGGGGCGTTTCGTTCTTCGCCAAAGAGGGTTTGGAGTGGAGGCTGGGTGATGCCGTCTTACGGAGAGAATATCTAATGTGGTCCTTGTTTCTCCGTCTACAAATCTCCTCAAGCATCGGCTAACATCCTCTCATACGCAGAGTCCACGTAGCCTCTCTATTGGAACCGTCTTGCTGAAGTTGGCGTCTTCTTCCGTTCTTTTTCATCCGCCTTCCCTGTGCGGCTGTTTTGCCAATTTGACTACGATGATGTCTGCCCGTATTGTTATCCGCCCTGTTGTTGCAATGAGGTTGTCCCCTATCAAAATCCTGGACCCACTCGTCTCTCCGAGCTTCCTTTCTGTCACCTGCTCCTACAGAGTCTGTGAGCATCTAACACCTGATCGATCAACGGAGTGTGGTGTGTTGATCAGCGGTCTTTCAGACCTTACTGTGTCCCATCTCTCTTCTGACGCGTCCGTCTTACGGCGGCGTTAAGTTCAATAACTTTAGCTATTAATCTAAGGATTCTCACTAGATCTTGGCTTGAACCACGTAACTTTTTTCTGACTCAGCAGGAGGAGGGCTTCTTGCACTACAAAGTCGAACGACCACACATCCTTTGGTTCTATCATCAAAGGTTCTATGTAGCATGGCATCAGCACAAGTTTGGACGTTTGGCTGGTCCCATCTCACTGGGTATCCTGGTAACGAATTGGCTGACAAAGCGGCCTAATCGCGCCGCCATCTGCAAAATTACCTGTCGACGATACTAACCTGTGGCCATCTTGCTGGAACACCTCCGCTGATTTCTGCTCCCGACTCAAACGGGGCTTCTCGCTTGTTGGCAGGAGTGTTGGCGAAGATCATCGTGGTGCTAAACTGCGTAGCGTAAAGCTTCTCCTGGGGATTTGGCCATCGTCTTCGCGGAGTCGCACCAAGAGGGGTCCTTGCTCGTTTGCGAATTGGCATACTAATGTCACTACAGCTTCTTATGGCAAGGAGCATACCCCTTTAATGTCCTTTCTGGCCGTCCAGTGTCTCTTTCGGTACTCACTCCTCGTGGATGTGTGGTCTATTGCGCTTCCAGAGACGGCTTTTTCCCTTGTACAACACATCCTTCCATTTGCCGTGAAGTTATGTGTTTGATCACTACCTTTCCACATTTGTGAGACGACGAGATTTTTGCTTTCTCGGAACGACTCTGCTCTTTAGGAAATTTAATACTGCATTCCCCGTTTTTCCGCGTTATTTTTAGAGTTGCCCCCGTAGTTGGTTCTCTGACTCGGTATCGCCGCTTTTTTAATGAAGCGCAACGTAACACTCACAAAAAAAAAAATTATATATATAAATATTATATATATATATAATAAATAAATAAATCATTATATATATATAATATTATATATATATAATATATACATATATATATATTATATATATAATATATATAATATATAATCATTGCAATATTTTCGTAACAATGCTTTTATCATTTATTTGGAAACCCTGAAAGTGGAAACATGTCATATTTATCAGCAACAACTTTTGAGGAGTTTTTAGTTATTACTTCTCCATAATAGTGGACTCTACTCCTGAAATAGCTCACATTGATCAACTAACAGTTGTGTTTCGTTAAGTAAAGTCAGATGGTGTGCCAGTTGAGCGTTTTTTACGATTTGTTCAAATGCGAAACATTTAGAACAAATTTGAACATTCAGAACAAATTTGATTTATTTGTTGCCATAATGTGCGCTATTCGTGAAAATAATTTTAACTTTGCAGACTGTCGCGGATAAAGTTATGATAACGCCTCAAATATGTCCGGATTGTTTAATTGTGTTTAAGCGCTAATTAAACGACAAATTAATATGGCAGTTTATGTACCGTGTGCAGCCCATTCCCATAATCATGTAAAAAACGCTGTAGATACTTGCATAGAAGTAATTTCATTTTTTGGTTTGTTAGAAAAATTTTACTCGTTTTTCTCGGTATCTACGTATCGATGGGATATTCTAATAAAGAACCTACCACTTGGCAGCCCTGTATTAATGAAACTTTGTTTAACATGATGGTCAGCCCTTTACGAAGCCTGTTATGCCCTTTGCAATGCGTACAAAAGTGTGGTGAAAGCTTTAAGTGATATTTCTGATGACACTACTCAGAAGGCAAAAACATGGAAAGATGCTGCATCTATTTGTTCAAACCTTCAGTATGGCTTACATATGGTGTTCAATTACAGAGAGACTTAATGCTGTTAATACAAAGGTTCAAAGTGCTAATATAGATTTAGGCACTGTAGCTAATGTTTACAAATCTTTAATAGTGTATTTCAATACAATGCGAAGAAGATTTAACACTTATGAAAAGGCAGCTGACGCTGTACTCGAAGAAGGAACACAGTATACATATGATCAAAACCGAAAGAAGAAAAAGAGCCAGTTCGATGGATTAGAAGACGAAAGTTCAGGAATGAGTGGGAAGGAATATTTTCGGGTAAACACGTTCTTAGTTATTGTTGACCGCATCACAGATTAATTAAGAAAGCGATCAGAAGCATATGAAGGTCTTTTAGTGACTTTCGGATTTTTAATAAATCTCCATTCACCAAACTCAGAAGAAATGTCAACCTGTGCTAATCAGCTAATTTCTTTGTATAAAGATGATTTAGAAGATTCATTGACAGAAGAATGTTTTCATTTACAAGGGGATATGATTCGGCTATTCGACCGTAACATTTCTGAAGTACTGCCATTATCACAAGAATATATTGTTTTATTAACATTTTACATTGGGATTTGGGCTATTTTCATCTTATTACAATTATCATTATGTTTTTCTATATAAAAGTAAATTTATTCAAAACCCTGAGGAGAGATCCCCACAAGGAAAGATTCTCTCAAGGAGTTCTGACGAGAAGAGATTTCCTTAAATTCATGCATCAATCTCG
>JABUQX010027921.1:0-5000 GCA_015478945.1 Trachelipus rathkii
TTTGCAGTTTCTCTCATATAAACTAGTTTTTAAATTTGAAACTTGTATCTTACACTTACGTTGACATTAGCAGGATTGATTTGTCTACATCAAAAAAGTTTTTCTGACAAAAATATACAAATACCCAAAAACCCAAAAACCCAGCTGGGTTGGGTTTTTTATGAAAAACCCGGGTTTTTGCCAACCCTGGATCGAAGGGACCCAACAGAACTCAATGCCACTAGCCATTTGCGTGAAGGTATGTTGTTGCTGGTGTCTGGTGGTAGGTCGCTTAATTAATGCTCACAGCCAAAACCAGCGCTATCAGCTCTGCTGAGAATACGGACGTATAGGTTGGCAGGATGTGGGAAATGGCGAGATCTGGGAGGACAGCCGAAACTCCCACTCCGGCTCTCGTTTTGGAGCCATCAGTGTAGACAGGTGTTGAGTCATTGTGGATCTCTTTATGAGACATAAAGGAACCCCTCAACGTCGCCGGATGTGTCTCAGCCTTGGTGAAGGACTGGATCCCGAAACAGACAGGGGGGGGGGGAGAAATCCATTTCGCGTGAACGTCGTCGAAATTGTACCGCAAAACTTGATTGAAATGGAAGGTCAATTAAATTGCAAATAGTAGTCACAACTAGTGATGGGTAAATGCCCAGGCACTTAAGAATTGGGCAAATGCCCTGGGCATTTATCTGGACATTTGTCCAATTTGGGCATTTATACTTTTATTATATATATATATATATATATATATATATATATATATATATATATATATATATATATATATATATATATATATATATATATAATATATATATATATATATATATATATATATATATATATATATATATATATATATATATATATATTTATATATATGGGCGCCGGCAGGATGAAATCTAAGGGGGGGCCAGATTTTTTTTTTATTCGAATTTCACAAGAAAGCATATATATATATATATATATATATATATATATATATATATATATATATATATATATATATATATATATATATTATATATATATATATAATATATATATATATATATATATATATATATATATATATATAATATATAATATATAGTATATATATATATATATATATATATATGTATATATATATATATATATATAATATATATATATATATATATATATATATATATATATATATTATTATATATTATATATATGGATAATATATATATATATATATATATATTATATATTATATATATATATATATAATAAGTACTTACAAGGTTATTTTGGCTTTTTTCTTTTGTTCTTCGAACCGTCTTCGACGTTTACTATTTGAATACAAATTTATATTTGACAATAAATGTCTGATATTGAATGCTTAATTCACTATGTCAGTCAGAAATTAAATTTGGAAAGAGTGTAGGTCATATATGACCTTTTTTAGTTACTTTAATCACAAGTAAAATGAACTATAAAAAGTAGTTGCGAAAAATATTTGGATTTGGTGAGGCAAGCACTTAAAGAACTAATTTATTGTTTTTTATTTCAGTTTAATTATTGTTTATTTGGAAATAAAAATTTAATTATTCTTCTTTCTTTTCCAAATTCTGTTATAACATCATCAATTAGTTGTGTTTTTTTTCCACAACTTTTCCTCTGTGAACACTGAGCAAACATAATCCATTTAATCGATCTTCAGAAATGGTTGACCTTAGCCAAGTTTTAACTCTTCTTAAAGTGCTGAATGATCTTCCAATTGTGCAAGTCGTTGGTGGAAGCGTTAGAAGAATTTTAATTGCTTGTAAAACAACAGGGAAAAAAGCGCAATGTTTTAGGATCAGTTCACTATAGCTCACATTTTCGTCTACATCTAACCCTTGGTCCCCATCTGATTTCTTCCATAAGTTGAACCATGATTCTGCTTCACCTTTCCAGTCCTCAATATTGTATATAGTTTGAAATGATTCAATTTTTCTGTTTTATTCAGATATGGTTAATTTTTTAATTCTAGAGGGATGTAAAATACAGAGAAATGTTGGTATTCTGTTGTCGTCCGAAAATCTGATATGCAGAGACGAAATCAGTGAATCTAGGTATGGTATAAATAGAGAAACCCTGAAATAATCCTCCACAGAACTACATGAAAAGTTAGGTCTTTGAATTTGTTTGGACAACTATACGTGGCATTGATAATTCTATAAAAAAAATTTCTGTAAGTTCCTTAACACTGGTAAAAAGTTCCTTGAAAACAGAAGCGACATGTTTTTCGTCTCTATTGTTTTTTACTATTTCTAACACCTTTTCAACGTGACTGTGAACCTCTTCCAGACTGATAGTTTTAGTTTGAAGAATGTTCGTGACAGGCTCAAAGTAAGAGGAATACTTGGCCATGATAACTAAGCAAATAATGAATTTAGGAGTTCCTTTTGCTGACGAAAGTTGAAATGCTGCTGTTCCTGTGGCCTTGGTTACTTCTGAATCTGTTGACAAAGTTTCCAAAACTGATTTAATGTGAATAAAATTTTCAAAACAAATTTTGATGGACTTATATTTTGAGGATCATCTTGTTTCGCATAGCATTGTATATTCATTATCAGTTTCCTACGCAATGGGCTTTCACGAAAAAATCTTATAACTTCTTTCACTGTGCCCACAGTATTTCAAAATTCAGGAACAAGATTCAAGTCATTAACAACTAAATTTAAGCGATGAGAAGCACAGTGGAAAAATTTGGCCTTGGGATATTGATTTCTTATTATTTTCTGTACTCCATTTCCTTTTCCAGCCATGGTTGAGCATCCATCAAATCCAAGTCCAACGACTTTATTCATATTTAAATTGTAAGCTTCTCTGGTAGTCAATAAAATGACTTCTGCTATATCTTCAGCTTTTAATTTTTTCAACGGAGTAAAACCTAAAAATTCTTCTCTAACTTTCAACTCCTTATCAACGAAATGAACGCCAATTGACAGCTCCTCCACCCCAGAAATGTCTGCTGTTTCATCCGCTAAAAGTGAAAAGTATTCACTATCGTTCACTTCATCCACAATGTTTTTTACAAAAATTAGGTTTCCCGGCATATGGATATGAGCTCATTCTGGACCATATGTGATGTGTATTTTTGATTACCTCCACTTCAACTCTGAATTTTAACAAATCCGAAAAATTACCCGTATCTGCAGTACTGCCTCGAACAGCTAGATCATGGGGTTCCACAGAAGAACAAAGTTGAAATTATTGGCAACAAACTATTTTTTTTCCGGATAATTAAATGTTAAGCATTATTTAATTGTTCAAAAACATTAACATTTTAATTTAAATTATTTTATTCAAAATTTTCTCCCTGCTACAGCAGCATCTATGCCACTGAAGAATTAACATGATTCCTTGCATGTGAGTGAAGTCTTTATATTTTAAGATTGGTTCTGACAATAAATGAACCCAAAAACCCTCTTAAATAAGGCTTAAATAACACGCATAATTTACAAGAAGGGTCCTTTTAATTTTTTTTGAATATATCTAACATACGAAATTGTAATTGAGTTTATCCAATCGTAAAAGGAAAAGCCCTTTGCATCCCTATGATATATTTGCTTAAGTTGTAAAGTGCTTAGTGGTTTGCAATGGATTTGTTAATAATCAAATTTTAAGATTGTCAGCAATTCTATTTTTGAGTAATGTAATTTCTAATATTTCAAAGCAACGATTTTCAACAGTTGGTTCTACGGCAGATGCGGAAGTTTCATTCATATGATTAATACAGTGCCGACAATACTGGGGACGGCATTAGCACTGCCATTTGCATTAACACTAAAATATGAACCAGTACCATCATTCAATGTGTCAGTGGTTTGTTCAGTCAAAGAGTAATTATAATTATCACTAAGGCGAGGTCTCTTAATTACCAAATTTATCCATTGTGATAATTTAAAATAATTTTTTTCCTTTTTAAATTTGCCTAAGCAATCTAATATATATATATATATATATATATATTATATATATTAATATAATATATTATATATATATATATATATATATATATATATATTATATATATATATTATATAATATATATATATATATATATATATATAATATATATATCTATATATATATATAATATATATATATAATATGAAATAGTAGAATGGGGGCAAAAAATTGCGAGACTTTTAAAAGAAGTTTATTTAAAGCAAAAGTTAGATAAATAGGTATTAAATGTAGAAATCTTGGTAGCAAGTAATAAAAATTTCATAATTTCACTCCAAAAATTATAATAATTGAAATAAAACGAAGAATAAAAATAAAATAAAAAACTTAGAAAAAGAATCAAATTCATATAAAATTTCTATAATAATAATAATAATAATAATCATAATAATAAAATAATATAATAAGAATAATAATAAATAATAATAATATAATAATAATAATAATAATAATAATAATAATATAATAATATGTAATAATAATAATAATAATAATATAATAATAAATAATAATAATAATAATAATAATAAAATAATATAATAAATAATAATAATAATAATAATAATAATATAATTAATAATAATAATAATAATAATAATAATAAAATAATAATAATAATAATAATAATAAAAATAATAATTAGAAACACTTTTCAAAGTAATTTCCCATTAATATATATTTATAATTTCAGTCTGCCTAAGGCAGCAATCCAATATTGGGGATTTTGGGACACCATTTTAGCCCCCACCTAAAAAATGGACATAAAATTTCTAAATTTGTTCAGACATATTTTGATGGGGAAAAGAGGCAAAACCGCAGCTTTTTGTTACCTCTAGAACGTCCATTTTCATGTGGTTTTTTTCTGTGTCTGTTGTCATTGTTTCGGCGTTTTCAATTTTTCAGAGAAACTAATTTTTTTGAAATATTTTTTTTTTATCAACTTCTACAATTTCTTTCGAAATGACTTAAAACTGAAATATACATAGATGGGTCTATTATGCACACAAATTGCACATATTAGTTTT
>JABUQX010027921.1:7500-25000 GCA_015478945.1 Trachelipus rathkii
TAATTAGCTTTGAAACATCGATTCACTCCTTGATCTAAAGCTTGAAGAATTGAAGTATTGGCTGGAACAAATACAACTTCAACATTCTCATTGGCAGTTTTAAGCCCTTCTGGATGACCGCCATCATTGTCAAGTATTAACAACCTTTTAAATGGCATTCCTTTATTTTCAAATTCCTTTATTTTCAAGGTAACTCTTGACTTCTGAAACAAAAACACTTATGAAACCAGTCTTTAAATAAATCAACTGTGACCCAAGCCTTTTTATTGGACTGCCAGAAGACTGGCAATAGATTTTTGTTTTTTTCCTATCATACAAAGTAGGTTTGCTGACTTATGAAGGAAGCCAGGCTTTATTCAGTGGCCAGATGCATTGCAGCAAAATAATATTGTCACGCGATCCTTTGCTGCTTTGAAGCCTGGACCTCGCTTTTCATTTTTAGAAATGTATGGGCGATCTGGCATTTTTTTTCCAGAGAAGCCCAGTTTCATCAGCATTGAAAACTTGTTCAGGCAGTTACCCTTTATCTTCATTTATTTTCATAAATTCATCTGGAAAAGTTCTTGCTGCTTCATTATCAAGCCAACTGCTTTAAAATCAGTGAAATTTTATTTTTTTTTTTAAAAGCAAAAACGCTTTTTTGAAATTATCAAGCCAACCCTGGCTAAATTTATACTTTGTTCATTTCGGTATTTAAACATCATATAGAGTAGAGGCCTTTGTTCTTAACGTTATTCCGCCGCAAGGCACTCGTTTTCGATTCATGTCTTCGAGCCAGATATTTAATGCCTGTTCAGTTTTAACCAACGTATCATCTCGCAGACGCTTGTCATTTTAGATGCACTTAAAGATCTTCCTAGTATGACTGCGTTCTTAATTCCTTTTCTTTGTTTTTAATTGTTCGAATTGTCGATTCATTTCTCCCGTATTTACATGAAACAGTTGTTATAGAAGAGCCAGCTCTAATGTAAATTAAAAATGGCGATAACCTCCTCAAGTGCTATGCCAATCTATGCTTTCTTTTCTCAGCTATGATAAAAAATATTTATAAAATATTGTACACACTGTATAAAATTTGTTAATATTTCAGCGAGAGAAGCATATACAAACGCTATCAATGCGAGTGCAACGAGTTACAGTAAGAGCCTATTGCCAGCAGAGGATCCTTGTGGACTCTAAAGTTATTCGTTTTCTTTTCATTTTAAATGTATGACTAATGAATTACAATTTTAATTTGATTTTTGCAATTTTAATTTTAATTTTTATTATCTTTTTAACATATTTTTTTATCTTTTTACCAACCGCAGTATAGCAAGCCAGCGTTCTACGAGGGACGACTGTGTTAATATATATATATATTATATATATATTATAATATATATATATATATATTATATATATAATATATATATATAATATATATATATATATAATAATATAATATATTTATATATTATATATATATATATATATTATATAAATATATATATAGATATAATATATATATATATATATATATATATATGTATATATATATATATAATATAATATATATATATATATATATATATATATAATATATAGTATATATATTATATATATATATATATATATATATTATATATATATATATATATATATATATATATTATATAATATATATATATATATATATATATATATATTTTATTATATAGTTATGCGAAAATAAGATAACTATTCTTTGAATGTTTTTTTTTTTTAAATGCTGTCAATAATTAATCAATAGTTTGCTGATAATTTTATAAATGCCCAGTTTTTGGGCAGGCATTTATGAAATGGGCAAATGCCTGGACAAATGCCCATTTTATAAATGCCTGCCCACTGGGCAATTAGGCCAAGGAAATCAAAAATAGGAGTCACAACCCCAGCGAACGGCCAATATGCAGGAATGCGGAGGAATCTCTCTATTAAGGGTGACAATGCTGAAGAAGCAGGGACCTGAATACGAAGGAATAAAGAGCACATAAGCTGCTCTCTTCGCAGGGACAAGGCATTATCCCAGTCTCCACCTCCAGGCTCTCCTTATGCATGCACTGCAGCAGACCCACGTTTTGATAGTGTCCCAAGTATGCGAAGATACGCTGAAAGAATCTGCCCATAGATGGCATAACCATAAAATCCAATCTAGCCCCACGAAGCATGATGTAAGAGGCGCAAGCATAGTCTTTCTGTCCTCACCCACGCTTAGTGTGAGGTGTGCCGTAAGAGGTCCAAGCGACAGGACGGCAACTGAGGTTTTAAGATTAATATGAGGAAGTATGCAAGGTGATCATCAACACCAAACCCAAGAAAAATCAGAAGTCGGTTCTACTTGAATGGGAAAAACATACAGGTGTATTAAGGGTGACTGTATACGTCCACCACGACAAGGGTTTCTTCCTGAAAAGATCGCTTTCGTTTTGGAAAGGAGAATTTGAATCCACGCGCACTGGCACCAGGACGAGGCCTGTCGATGCAAGGGAGTTTAGCTTCCAATGATATTATTGCAAGATATCCCACATCGAATGAGCAAAAGGACTGAGTCGGGGATGGTAATCGACCACTCTTCCGTTGAAGCCTAATTGCGAAGAAGTAAATACACTCAACACGCTGCATTGCGGAACCCCTTCTCCAATGAACATATGCCGTTGGAAAGAGTGGGGTGTCGCACTGGACCTGAAATTGAACGATCTGGACATCAGGGTTTGAAAGGAGAGGTGAAGCTGTCCCCCGGAGGCCCAGGGAAGTGAAAGTTTCGCAGAACCCCCAACCTTCCATGTGGAGTTTATGCCTTTTCAGATCAAAGAAACAGCCAGGGCATTAAAACTATTTTTGCAGCTAATGACTTTTAAACATACCTCTTTTGTAACTATTTCCCTTTTAGTTTTCTCAATTAAATCCTTACAAGACGCCACAATTTTTTTAAGCAAAAACTAATGCTCCAAAGGGCTCTCAGCTGGAAAGTAACTGTTGTCAGCAGCCTTATGGTTAAACCTTCTGTTCAGCCAAAAGCCTTTTAACTTCCTCATTTTGAAATCCCACCGTTGTTAGAACAATAACTTCCCCGGTGCTTCCAAAATACTTATCCATCTTTCAAAATTTTCTTGGCAATCTATTCAACCTTTTTCAATTTTAATACCCAAGCACCTGACAGTAGTGAGTAGGCCTTATCCAGCCATTAATCAGAAATTTGCTTCCTTTCAGAAATTTGCTTCCTTCCAATTCTTCTAAATCCAGGGCTACCATTTCATTGAAGACTGTTGCCATTGAAAAATGCGCAAGAGTTTTGGTGGATTCTTCTTGTACCTAATACAGACTTCACAAATCTTTTCTTTCTCCACTTCTTTCATCCCTTCACTCGATACATTTTCATCTTTGTAGGCATCCTTCATAAGTTGTAATATCTTATTCCAATGCCCATGTCCAAATTGAAGATGTAATTTCCATAGTTTTCTCTTCCTTCCCTCTGGGTTATATATCCAGTTTTTCTCAAACCTACCAAACCTTTTTTGAGCTTAATCTTAATATGTTTTTTTTTGTTGTTCTCCTTGTCTATATTTTATTTCTAGATCTTGAAGCATCTAAAAATAACTCTTTTTATTTTCTATTATAATCCCCATGTAACTAAGTGGCCTACCTATCAACCATGCGTTTCTCTATCTATCATAAATTCAGTTTTAATTAAAAATTTATAATTTCCTATTTGGCAGGGTATATCTATACTTTTAATGGTTTCATATTTACTTTCTCCAAACATAAGTTCCTTCTTTTTTCTTGACTGTTATTCATCTCCTTTATCTCTGCACCACTTAACTCCATCACTATCCGGCCTAGTCATCTTTCCCCACATTAAAGTCTTTGTACCAACCTGTATCTTAGAATTCCTGTCTATGTCTTCCATTTTACTTTATCTTCCTCTTTCTACTACGAAATTAGCTTCACCCTTTCTCTTCTCTCATTTTTTCTTACCTTTCTTTTTTGATTTCACCCATCTCTGATACTGTAAAAGTTTCTTTCCTTTATTGTCCATTCTTCTTTTGGGACATTGCTTGTAGTAATTGATATATCCGATCCGCATATTATACACCTCGTTATTTTATCGAACCTAATAGAGCTTTTTCTTCCTTGTTTTCTTTTATATTCCACTATTCCCCTTCTGTTTCCTTTCTTTCTTCAATGTTGTTACTTCCTTTGGAAATATTCTTATCAACATAGTTTTTATTACTTCAAAAGAGATTTAATTGCCTCTTTTCCCACAACTGGCTGAAAACCAATTGTTTCTTCTCTTCATCTATGCCCGTTCTCTCTAGAAAAAGATATCCTTCCATTATTCGTCTTGTCATAGTCCATCCTCCAAGCTGTTTTCGCATTCTTATACATTTCTTCACAAAACCTTTCAGCGAATTGCAACCATATTCTTTCTTCTGCTTCTTTTGCAATATTGAAAAATTCTCTCACCTTATTTGAATTGGTCAGTGGAAACTTGTCTTTAACCGTATCTTAATCCCAATATTTCTATTATCGGCACCTCCCATCCTTTCTTAAGATCTTCATTTTTTATTTCCTTAATTGTTTCAAAAGCTTCTCCTCCTAGTCTTAATTTAATCTCCAATCCTGGGTATCTCACATTTTTTTTTTCTATGAGTAACCATGTTTTTACTTTTTCCTTCCACTCGAAATTCTCTCTCTCTTCTCCATAAAACCTTGGGCATCCTGTTTTAGTATCTTTTCTACCGCATTCAGTTAATTATTTGTCTGAGTCAGGCATCTTCTTCCCTCTTTGCTTCGTAGCTACGCCTCTGCTACCATTTTAAAAAAAAAATCCCTTGATAAGAAGCAACAGTGATTCACCTGAAAAAAAAAGCGCTGAAATCAGTGAGGTGATTGAATTTTCTTGAAAGATCGACGATTAACTAGTATTAAGCTAAACGAAAATTTTTTTAATTTATAACGCTCCGCTTCATTTTTATACCTCGATAATTATTAACAAAGGTGTGGATCCATCTTGGCTTTAAGCTACACTATGAAATTACTACTATGGTATTATATAAAGATTTAAGTAAAACAAAGGTCGCGATCGCCTTTTAAACTTTAAATATTAAAGTAAGAATATGAATTAGCACAAAGTCCTCATCTGGAATACAAAAAAATATAATTAATATTCCAATTGAACGAAACCAAATTTCAGCAGAAACAACTCGTCATAATTTAATAATGGTATATCCTTTTTCCAAGATGAGCGTCACTCCCTTCCCTGTAATTATAAAAATACATTGGATAGTTTAGTCGAAGATTTAATCAATAATGAAATAATAATAATAATAATAATAATAATTAATAAAAAATTTAGCATTTTGGTATTTATTTTTAACATATGCCAATAAATTTTAATATTGATTTTAGTATGTTAAATTAGTTTTAATATTTTATATTTAATATTTCTGTTCACATTGAATTTAATCATGGCTACAAAAAATAGATTTTTTTTCATAACATTTAATGTTTGATCATCCATTTTTTTAATTGTTACAATCATAATTTAATTATATATTTATTTTTAAAAATAACCTATAAAAGATTTTATTGCTTTTTTGTCACAATAGTCCAAAATTAGATTAATCTAATAGTGTGTTGGGTGTTTGAAATTCAATATTCTTCTTAAAGTCCTATATGATTTTTTAAATTACATCTTATCGAAAATTTTGAATGCTCACTAAGTATTAGTTTTATGTTACTAGTCCATATATTAGTAAAGGATTTTCCACCAAAAAGAGAGTGGGAGGATTTTGTTATATTTATTTTCGGAGCATTCATTATTTAAGGATCCAAACAATAGGTCGGCAAGATTACTAGGACCTAACTTGCGCCTTGGTATCACTTCCCATTTTGGAAAGTACTGGGTGGATCTATTCTCTATGTTTCATTCATTACTTATAGCTCAAAGATTTGCTTGGGGAAGAAATGAATTTTTGTTCAGAATTTATGCCTGAAATGGTCTTATTGGTTTCCTCCAAATTGTTCGAAACTGTAGACTTTTTTTTGTGGCGAGATACCTTTGACCAACCTATGAGCAGACTGACTACAAGCTTATTTATGCCAGAAATATGAGGGCCCTAATTTATACTTCGGTTCATCGATTTTGCATCCGAAGTAAAATCTTATAAACACTTTTAAATGAATGTGCGTAAAACTCACATTCTGATTTTTAATTTTTAAAAAATTCCATACCTATAAAAAGTTGAAAATTTCTGCGCTATTGTGCAATTGTTTTTTGTAAAGTGTATTAAAATTTATATGAAATAGCAACACCCAAAATAACAAACACCTTTAGTTTTCTAAAAGTTTTAAGTACATTTTTAATTGGTATTTGACTTTTTATAATCTTTGATCTATTTTCTTTTTTGTATTTTTACAGTTGGGAAGCCAGCAGCTGAGGGAAGAGACTTCAAAAAAGTCAGAAAATTAACTACGATTCTTAATCCAGGAGTTGAACGTTACCAAAAGCTGGGGGATATTATTGCAACTAAAATTTGACTATAAGTCCCAATATGTGCCCTTATTATTCAGAAATATAGGCCCGCTTAGGACATAATATTATGGTGTAATAAGGTAAAATTAAACACTCGCAATTTCTTAGGTTAAGTCAAGGTTTTTAACTGAGTTGGACAGTTTTTGTAGTTTCTTTTTACTTTTGAAAAAAAGTTTTTTGTTACATTACTTTGTTGTTGTAACATCATTCTGCACAGCCAGTTTTGAAAACAGAATTAGGCTCGTTATTGATACGGTTTAAAATCTTAAGTAGGAATTGAACAATTTTCTCTTGAGATGCAGTCTAACCTCTTTGTAGCCAGGGGAAAACTTATTGGCTTCCATTATATTTATTTATGCCAAATTTTTTTTATGAACCGTATAATTATTGTCTTGATAAAAAGTTTTAATTATTTTGCAATCTACTGCAGATTGATTTTTTTTTATGTAGATTCCTTATATTAGGACCTTTTCCCATTTAAAAAAAAACTTTTCAAGATTTGCTTTAAAGTAAAGGCCTTTTCGGTTTTTATCCAACGGTCAATATCTTCAATTATAGAACCTCCATTTGTCAGACGATTATTCAAATTAAACGATTAGGATAGTCTAAAAAATAAGTGTATGATTAGTTATCATTCGTTTAATGGGACTAAAAACTTTGCATCGTTGGTTATTAAGGTCTATTTTAAGCTTTTTTAAGGTAAACTGTTTCAGTTATGTAAATAATTTTATTAATGTTATACACCATTATTATCAACTGACGGAGTTGTGTCTGGCGGTACGCAAAATATCAAATTTATTGATATCGCTGTGCCCGAAGGTATCATAATATAGCACATGTATCACAAAACATCATATATGTCTGGCACGGATCCATTATTCCTATTTTATCGTATGTAATATAAATTTTTTAAAATGTTTGTTGCGTAATTTTTTAAAGTTAGAGAGCATTTTAACTTTGTTAATTAAAAAAGTCATTTAGTGTTGGTCGGAAGCCATAGGAAAAGTACGCTATTTTATACCGAAGCGTTTGTAGGGGTAATTTTGATTCTAGATTGACCTGGACTCGAAATCTAGTAATGAAGAAAATTTTCCAAGTATTTTCTCTAGATTGTCTCGTTTTCGTTATGTCAATCGAAGCTTTATCTGCGTCGCTAGAAAATCTTAAATTGTATTCATTCCATTACACCAGTCCTATGAGGACCATATTATTAAATAACTTTTTTTCAAGTAAATTCCGGGTATAAAAATCTTTAAAATTAAAATAATGTTATAGGTTGGTAACTCTTGCTCAAACAATTTGCAGAATACTAGAATACAAAATTGAATTATTAGTTTAAAAACGACTTCATTATGCCCCTCCAATTTTCTTTTGACAACAGTCGTACACATGACATCTCAATCTACTTTACTTCAATATTTCTTTGGGTTCTGTTTCAATGCTTTTTGGCAAATTTTTTAAAAGATTTGTTGCAATTTATTAGAAAATTTATCAGAATCTTGGGATTCAGCTCCTTCTGTATGGTAAACCTTATATACTATTGCATACTATGTCAACCCCTTGTCTATTTATGTAACAAACAAAGATGATTTCATAGTGAAATTAAAATTAAACATTTGGAACCAAACAAGGGCACATCACATACCTTAAAAGCTCAGTGGTAGAGCACTCGCCAAACAAAGCGAGGGTCCCAAGTTCGCAACTGGTCGGGTGGGAGAATGTAAGCTATTCTCTTCATTGGCTTGGCTTCGTCCTGCTTGGACGTTAATTGAGTACACCCCCCCTCTTTGATTAGGGCTCTGCCCGTGAGCGGCGGTGTTTTATCTATAAAAAAAAAAACAAAAAAAACTCTAGCTCTATATTACAAACAAACTACCTAAGAATATTTGCTTTACCAAAAACAACACAATTCACAACATTCCACCGCTACCAAACAACACATCATACATCAAACAAATTCACATAACACCAACAGAAAACTACCTAAAACGCAGACCACTAAACAACATTTTAAGTAAACTTCCACCAGAAATAGCACCATAATTCAACTAGCTACCAAGAACCAGCTAGTCATCCTTGGCCAAATTAAGATGCGCCACCACCCAACTTACAATACTGACAAACACAGATTCGACCTCAAACCAAACTACCCACAAATATCTGTCCAAAACTTAACGGGTCCCGGAAAAACACATCCCACTCTACTCTCCTTGTCTATCAAACTAACGCGGAGCAATCTGGAAGATTTCTGGAGGAGGCTGGTTGCAGCGGCGGGGTATTTGGACGCGGTATGGCCTCTCCGATAAAGGGTTGGTCAGGGGTGAGAAAGTATATATAAAAAAGTAAAAAAAAAAAAAAAAAATAAATATATATATATATAATAGATATATATATATATATATAAATATATATATATATATTAATTATATATATATATATAAATTATATATATACTATATATTATATATATATTATATATATATAATATATATATATATCAACCAACCCCTACTTCCCCAGACGTTACATTCGTTCCCCCTCCTAACACCAACTTACTAAACATGCGACACTATTACTGAACCTATAATCGGATCACCCTTCCATTATTTCTATATATATATATAAAAACAATCCCCCCCCAAAAAAAACTAACTACATACACTAACTACAAAAAAGCAAACTGGCCATGCATATACTAACTATATCGAAACCCACATTAACCCAATACAAATCCACGATAACACATCCCTTACACCTTTCCATCATTCACCTAAATAATACAAATCATCAAATTCTGCAAACCTTTATATACCAAAGGCCACAGAAAAATCATACAACCCCAAACTCACCCCCAATATCAGCCAACTCTTTAAACAAAGAAACTCCCTCCGAAAACTAAATCCTTATACCCCACATCTCTAACCAAAAAACAAACCTAAACACCCAAATCTCCAACCTCATTAAACCACCAACATACCAGTAAGTTTCTGAATACTTACAACAAAACATCTCGCGCATAGACAATAAGAAAACCTGGCAAGTTATCAAAAAACAACTCACGAAACAACCC
The DNA here is from genome assembly GCA_015478945.1 of Trachelipus rathkii. NCBI lineage: Eukaryota > Metazoa > Arthropoda > Malacostraca > Isopoda > Trachelipodidae > Trachelipus > Trachelipus rathkii. Next base: position 17,121 of record JABUQX010027921.1, read on the forward strand.
CCACAATCCCACGAATCCCCATCATCTCCCTCCCTTCCCAAAAACAACAATCAGACAGTCTTTTAAAACAATTTTACGCAACATCTCCCTTAAAACCAAACCCACCCGATAACAGGGGAAAACAAAAAAAAACAACTCAGAAAAACTCAAATTAGACCACAACCTCCCACCCCATTCACAACAATCCAGATAACAGAAACCATTAAAAACCCCAAATTCAAACAGCAACAGGTCCCAGACTCAATTTCCAACCTACATTTAAAACACCTCGGAGAAAAAGCACTCCTAATCACGACCATCTTCAACAAATCTTGGGCAACTTAACTTACATTCCCCCAAACCTGAAAAACAAAGCATACATATCCATAAAACTGCAAACCCAAAAAAAGACCCAACTCCCCCTCCTCTTATCGCCCAATTTCACTGCTTTGCTCCATTAGTAAATTGCTAGATAAATTTAATATTAAACAAAATTTCCCAACACATTCCCCTCCCAGACTTCCAAAACACGGATTTAAAAGAAACCATTCTACAACCACAGCCCCTCACCTCCTCACACAAACACATCATTAATGGCTATCAACCAATCACCTCCCATTAGATCTATACTTCACAGCCAATAGACATAAACAAAAGATTCACCACCGTTCCCACACACATCCTTATTCAAAAAAAATCCTCCACTTACCCCCCTAGAAAATAATGACAAAAATGGCTTTCCAATTTCCTCACCAAACCGTTTTGCAAAAGTCTTATACAAAAACAACCTCTCCCATTCTATCAAATTAAAAACAAAATGACGTCCCACAGGGAGCCATTCTTCTCTCCATTTATTATTTCAACTTTTCACTGGCAGATCGCCACCAACCCCCCACCAAACTTATTACTTCCTTATGCAGACGACATCCAGTCTTATTCCCAACACCCCGACGTAAACACAGCCACACAACATACCCAAAAATATCTACATCTATTAGAAAATTGGTTAATCTCAAACAGAATGACCGCATCCCCTCTTAAATCCTCCATCACCTTTTTAACCACTGACCGTCATCAATCCTTCCTCCTTCCATAATCACCCTGAACAACCTCCCCCCTTCCATTAAACAAAACCCCAAAAATAGTTAACTTACCTATGACACACACAGGACGTTCTCCCCCCACATCGACCAATTCACCTCAACTCAACGAAAACTAAACTCCCTCCGAACCCTTTCCCAACACAACTTCAGCGATAGGAAACACACACTCACCACTACCTATAAACAACTTCTTAGAACAAATCTAAACTATGCCTCACCAGCATGGTTCCCAGCACTCTTCAAAATCGAACACAAATAAATTACAATTCCTTCAAAATACAGCCCCGCAGAATTATCACAGGGTTGCACTAAAAACCACCCCAATCCAACATTTACACGACGAAACCTCCATCTCCCATCTCCACACACCTGGAGATGGTGGGGACTCAATTCTATCAGAAAACCCGTAATCCAACCCACCCTTGTCACCAAATTCTCTCAAATCCCCCCCTTCTTCACCAGCTCAATTCTATTACAACACTTACAAACATATAATTCCCCCGCCCCCCCCCAATATCTTGGCATGGATTTACACGATACACATATCCATAACTCATCTAACCAACACACCTACAAAACCGGCACCCAAATAACAATTTATTAAACACCCCACCCAAAACTATTCCTAGAAAGAAAAACGCGTGTCCAGAAGAGGCCAAATGCGACCTTGCCCGGAGCAAGATCAGGTCACCACCAAAACTCCATGCAATGTAAATATAGATTCAAACTAGACAATGTCACCTCCCCCACTTACACCAGATGTCACAATTCTCAAGATACAATAGAGCACCTCCTTCTGGGGTGCTCTGCTCTCGACGCCCCCCGCGCCGACTTCTCTATATCTTCTCTCCTCGACCTGTGGAATCGCCCAGTGGCGGCAGCCGGCTTCCTGGAAGCAGTGTGGCCCTCCAATTAAGGTGGGACAGGGGCATAATATATATATATATATATATATATTATATATATATATATTATAATATATATATATATATATGATCTATAAATATATAATACTATAATTATATAACAGATAGTTATTTTTATGCATATCTAAAGTTTTATTTCTTTATATAAATATATTTTCTTTTTCTTTCTTTCTTCACCTTTCCTTCTTTGCCCCAAGATTGGGGTTAAGGTGCTGCTACAAGCTTCGGAAAAGAAAAGCAGTAGCGAGAACATGGCAAACGTCGAAAAGAAAGGCCCAGCCTTACCGCCCCTCTGTACCATTAATAGTGAGAGCTTGTCACAGACAGAAAATCCACCCTTAAGGCTTCAGGGACCGCGACGGACCCTCACTATGGTAAATCGTCAATGTAAGGGTTTCATCCCCTGCCCAGGTGGGCCACAACCATGCCCCCATACAAAACCCCGCCATTCTCTCCTATCATGCACCTTTATTCTCGCCTCTTTGCCAAACTCACATTTCTCTCCTTCAGACATTCGTTCAACGACTCAAGTCCACTTTCTCTTCGGTCTCCCAGCCGGGTGGTCCCAAAACACTCTCCACTATACATCCGCTTTAACCAACCGGACTTTCATTCATCCTTTCCACATGACCAAGCCATCTCAACATACTTTCATTTATTCTTCTTCATTTACCCCTTTCTTCACACACACCACTTCTCTAATACGTTCTTTCCTCTCTTTATCAATTCTCCACACCTAGCACACCCCTAAGATTGTCCATCTGAACAACATTGAACTTTAGATCTATACTTCTAATTCCAGACCATAGTCTCACTTACTATACAATTAACACAGGTAACAAAACATACCCTCATGTAAGACCCTAGCACACTCAAGACTTAGTCCCTTTGCATTCACCAACGATTTAATTGCACCAGCCACCTTCCTGCCATTTCACAACTGTTCCTACTACACTCTGCATCGTTCGTTCCCTTCTCATCCAACATATCCTTAATATTTAAACTCAAACACTTGTTCTAGCTGCTCACCATTCTAACATAACTTCACACTGAGGAGTGGTCCTCACTCACAAACCATAACCTTACTCTTATCCACGTTTACTTTCAAGCCCCCCTTTACACAACCCTGCCAAATTATTTCTACCAATTCCTCTCAAATCTCTTCAGATTCGCCACCACACCGAACCAAATCATCCGCATATAATAGGTAGGGCACCCTCCACTCATCTCTTTTCTCCATCATTCTAAACACCATTTCCTGCCATTCCCACCTCGAATTCTTTCTTCATAAAACCCCATAACCATATACAAATTGAATAACCAAGGAACATAACACATCCCGTTTTACTCCGCTATTAATCCTAAACCAATCACCATTGACACCATTTATTCTTACACACGCTTCACTTATCGACATACATACTTTTGATTCATTCGAAGCCTACACACCAACACCAATATCACTTAAACACGCTCCATAACGCTTTCCCTATTAACTTCTATCATAACGCCTGTTGCAAATCCATAAACCTAAATTACAATTTATTCTTCTTCTCCCTCATTTTCTCATCATTTTTTTCAATGTAAAGATTTGATCCAACACATCCTCTACCACTCCTACAAACGCACCTTGTTCTCACCAATCAGTCCTTCAGTCACTTCGACGCACTCTTTCGACCAAACAACACTCGCGCAGTATACCTTCCCTACAATACTCAATAAAACTTATTCCCTATTAATTTTTCTACAGTTCCCTTTTACTCCCTTCCCTTATATAAGCGGTACTATTTACCGCTCTCCTCCAATCCTTTGAAACTATACCTCTATAAACGCTTTATTACCAAACTTTTCTAAAATCCAATCGAATCACCATCTCGCCTCTTTTCTTGATCATTTCACCAGTAATTTCCATCTATACCTGGGGCAGATTTACCATTCTTCAACTTCTTCACTCTACCCATATACCTCCTCCTTACTAATAAACCTCATCCCCCAAAATACCTATTCCCTTTTTTGCACATCAAACCCACACACATTCAACTATCACCTCTTCATTACTTGACTCTCCTCATCAGTCAAATGTTCTTTCCACACTCCTCACACACCCATTTCATCAGTTACAAAAAAGCCACCATCCCTATTCATTATTCCTAAGCAGATTCCCCTTATTCTCATTCTAACCTTTCGCGCTTTCCTTCCAGAAGAGCTTTCCTATCCCTTGTAAGTCCCGATTCATTCCTCCTTCCCAAACTGGTCATTTACCTCTTGTTTTCTCCTACGTATACACCTTTAGTTATTTCTTTTTTCCTCCTTATATAATTCCAAGCATCTTTCTTTTGAGTCTTTCATCATTTGCTTTTAGACATCAACCACGCTTCTTTTTTACCTTAACCGCTTTCTTCACCTCTTCATTCCCACCCAGTCACTGTTAACATTCTACTTCCTACTTTAGCGCATCCCACATTACTTCCTTTTGCACTACTAACAATTGCTTCCTCCATTTGCCCCCAGATTTGTTCAGTATCAACTGTTCACATTCAACCATTTATTACTAGCGAGCACTCTACATACTTATCCTTATTGTTCTTACATCAACTTAACTTCTCACTCTTAATTACCTACTTCCTTCGTATCACCTTCCTCTCCATCCAAGCCCCCCCACTAACTTAATTTTAATTAAAACAACATAATGATCCGACAATCCCATTCCTAAACCCCTAACTGATTTAACATCCAACACATACTTTAACATTCCTTCTTCACCAACACTAAATCAATCATACTTTTCACTTCGATACCATCTCGACCTACACCTACTCTAGTATACTTATGGATACTCTTGGTTTAAAGAAAAGTATGACTTTACGCACATACCTTCTCTTCTTCACAGAAATTCCAATCACCTCCACCTTCTCACCATTATAAATATATATATATATATATATTATATATAATATAATAATATTATATATATTAATATATATATATAATTATATATATATATATATATATATATATATATAATATATATATATATTATATATTATATATATATATTATATATATATATATATAATGATATATATATTATATATATATATATATATATATATATATATAATATATATATATATATATTATAATTTTTTTTTTAGATGGTCTTGACAAGCCTTTGCAAGAAAATGACAATGAAATAATTATTGATGATAGTTTGGAAATTACAATCGATTGGAGGGATTTAAAGTCCACAAGACTAATTTTTCCTTAATCAGAGATACCCTTTTTTTATCTTATTTAAATATAAGATTTTATATTTTGTAAAGAGGTATTTATTTATTTATTCCGTTTATTGTAAAATTAAATTATACTTTAGCTTTTTATTTTAAATTTATCCTCATAAACGAAATATATTAATCGAATTTAAATTTATTTTACCGTAATATTAAGATTCTATATAACTTTCAAACTTATTCAAAACTTTACCTACTGCTATTAACATTCATTAAAAATATTACTTTGACTTCAAATAGTTTTTCTTTCAAATAAAATAATTTCGGCCAATTAAATTAAAACGACATATTAGACTTGGGAAGGGTCTTCATTATTTAATTTAATGGAAAATATATTGCAGGGATTTTTATTTATTAGTTTACATATTAGACTTTTGCCCTTTATGGGAAAGGGAAACTTTTTTAGAGTATCTCTTTAGGGATCAAACCTGAGACCTTCGTCATTCTATCATATTCGCAATCCAAGAGTACAAACTATTAGAATTGGATTTTACTAATCATAAGATTAGAGAAGTATACAGGAGGGCTTCATAACTTTTATTCTCAATTTAGATTCTTTTTCAGTTGGACTTTTAATTGAAATTATTTATTTATCTATCAAATATATTTTGCAAAATGGAAGATTGAAAGATTTGTCACCACCAGTTGGGGCATTACGATCATATTTCACAGCGCTTATAACTATACAAAATAAAAGAATTAAAAAAAATCCAAATGGCATTATTGACATTTTTATTGTTATAAAACTCAATTTTCCAATTGATATATATATTCTTTTACCCAACAAGTTTTTAAATATAAAATTTACAAATGAGAATTGCTATTATAACACTTAAATTATTGAAGAGCATTTCTTGATCACAAAAAATATTGGAGAGGACAAACAGTGTAATAGCGTAAAGATAAACGCTTCAGGTTATAATGTAGCAAGAATTCCAAACTAATTCAATTTGTATTTATGGGATAGGAAGATTATTATATTAACAGAAATAATGCCTATATGGTGAGAATTACAGTAGCTATTTTTACACACTGACTAAAGCTGCATAATTAACTCTCCAGTTCCTTGAAAGTACATTTAATTTCTTTACTAATTTCTACAATTTAAATTCTTTAATTAAACACATTGAACAGATATAGGCTGTAAAAAAAAAATTAGTAGGTTTTACCAATATCAAACCGAGCATAAAAATACATTAAATTTTATTTCCACTTTGGTATATTCGTTAAATTACAAATTATGAAGCTTAATTAATCCTATTTTTTTTTTTTAAGTGAAATGAAATTAAATACAATAGGGAAGTCATTTTATTTTTAAACTTTGACCTTAGCAGTACTTGAAGTAACAATCGTTTCAAATTGTGTGTGTGTTCAGTAAGCAAAACCTTATATGAATGGTTTTTACTAAAATATTAATGAGAAACGTGACGCTAAGAAATAAGTTAAATAAAGTGACCAATTAACAGATTCTTCATCGCACTAAGCAGAAGTCAATAAATTATAAAAATCGTTTATTTATAATTATAAATTCTCTTCTAAAATGTCGTTATTACTTTTTTTTTCTTATAGGAATACCAAAAAGAAATATGATAATTTTCCGATATTCTATACAAGCATTTATAGCTACACGCAATAAACTTGTAGGAATGTATTTTTCTAAAGAAATTCTAGCACAGGAGCTAATTTTGTAAAATACGATGTTTAGTAATTAATTAACGAGTTTAAAATAAATTTATATTCTATAGGGAAGTTTTCCTACAACCCAATTAGCATAATTCCCAAATTTTGGGGAATATATTATAATGTGAACTTTTTTAACATGCCTAAAAATACTAAAATTAATAAGATGATTTTGTTTCTTAACTAACATATCTACGCGATATCCGAATGAATTATAGAAGATTTGGGTGAGAAATTAGAAGCCTACACAGTTCGAAGAATTATGTGAAGGCCGGAATCAGTTGTAACAACTCCACTCAATTCACCAACTTTCAAACCAAATGCAGCATCTTCAAATGGTTTCTGCATTGCTCCTCTACCAAATAATCCTAAATCACCTCCTCGAGCTGCCGAACTACAGTCGGATACTTTAGATGCAAGTTCAGCAAAAGATGCTTGACCAGATGTAATTTGTTCTCTATATCCTAAAAAAAAAAAAAAAATTGTTTTAAAAATCTATATGAAATAACTTCAGTACTAAACACTACTGGTAACAATTTAACCAAATCATAATCACTAAGACAGAAAAAATAATGATAATCATTATCACCATCATCAGCTGCCCCTTGGTTCCCCAGAACTGTGGGGTGGGGTACGCAAACATGCACCAGAAATTCGAGACATACGTGGCCACTCTTAGGGCATACATAAGTGATAGGGATACCCCAACCCAGTTACCACTATCATTTAGCCTCCTCTATGACGCGCGGAACGTACGTTGTGGAAATTTTCTCCACCACTATCTTACGGGGGTACTAAATATATATATATAATATATATATATATATGGGGAATGAAATTATTTAGATAGAAATGTAGAGTTGAGAAAGTGTAAATGAGAAATAAACGAAAGAATCTTGAGA
>JABUQX010027921.1:27500-39454 GCA_015478945.1 Trachelipus rathkii
ATGGATGGGGTCATGAAAGAATTAGAGGTGGGTGGCAGGGGATGGTGTTAGAATGATTGAGAGTGGAAGAGAGTGGAGGTGCCCTTACCTATTATATGCGATGATTTGGTTTTGTGTGCTGAATCTGAAGAGTTTGAGGATTGGAATTGGTAGAGAGATTTTGGCAGGGTGTGTAAAAGGAAGGGTTTTGATAGTAAACGTAGATAAGAGTAAGGTTATTGGTTTGTGAGTTGAGGACAGTCCCTCAATGTGGTGAAGTTATGTTAGCATTGGTGAGCAGGCTGGAACAAGTAGTCTGAGTTTAATATTAGGGCATTGTGTTGGATGAAAGGGGAACCGGATGATGCAGAGTGTAGTTAGGAAAGTTATGAATTGCAGGAAGCGTTGCTGGTGCAATTAAACGGTGGCTGAATCTAAAGGTACTAAGTCTTGAGTGGGCTAGGGTCCTTTACATGGGGTTATGTTGTTACCTGTGTTATTGTTATTAGTAGTGAGACTATGGTCGGGAATAAGAAGTATAGATTAAAGTTCTAAATTGTGTTCAGATGGACAATCTTAGGGGCATGCTAGGTGTGAGAAGAATTGATAAAAATGAGGAATGAAAACGTATTAGAAGAGTTATGTGGTGTGAAGAAAGGGTGTAAATGAGAGAAAAATGAAAGTATGTTGAGATTGGTTTGGTCATGTGGAAAGGAATGAATGATAGTCGGTTGGTTAAGCGGATGTATAGTGGCGAGTTTGTTGGGAACCGACCGACTGGGAGAACGAAAAAAAAGTGGATTGAGTCGGTGAACGAATATCTGAAGGAGAGAAAAGTGAGTTTGGCAGAGGCGAGAATAAAGGTGCATAATAGGAGTGAATGGCGGGGTTTTGTATGGGGGCATGGTTGTGGCCCACCTGGGCCAAGGGATGAACCCTTACATTGACGATTTACCATAGTGAGGGTCCGTTGCGGTCCCATGAAGCTCTAGGGTGGATTTTCTGTCTGTGACGAGTTCTCACTAATTAATGGTACAGAGGGGGCGGTAAGGCTGGGCTTTCTTTTCGACTTTTGTCATATTCTTCTACTGCTTTTCTTTTCCGATGCATGACACGCACCTTACCCCAAGTCTTGGGGAAAAGAGGTAGATAAAGAAAGAAGAAGAATAAAATAATTCCCTGACTGTATGCCCTGCGTGTTGTGGGAGGCGACTAACATGGCCGTGATAGCTCGGGTTGAGGATCTGCTATCACGTATTAATGTTCCAAGAATTCTCATGCATGCCAAGGATCAGTTACATGTTTGCGCATCCCACCCACAGTCTGTGACACACACAAACACAACTCAAATATATCTTTGCAACCTTTTGTTAGGTAGGAAATATATGACTCTATACCTCGGTGTACATTCTTTTTCTTAAATATTAAAATTGTTTTATTAAAGGATATGTAAACTTACTTTTTCAATAAAGATTATGGGGCCAACGAATATTTCAAATCGTTTGCAGCTACAAATCCAAATGTTTATCCAATTAGAATTTTTTTCGGTTATTAATCGCTATTCTAAAATTACCGCAACTATTTTTTATTTAAACTATACATAATTGAAAACGAAAACCAATGCTCTAGACTGTGTCACTCCCAAAATGTAACTTTCTTAGAATATAAAATATTATCCAATCGTTCATACAGTAAAAAACGTTGCTGAATTCCATCAGTTGCAATGTGAGGAGTACAGAAAAGGCCGTAGATAAAAACACTAAACCAAATGACATGAGATAATGCCAGGTAAAGAAACCGATATGCATAATTGAACTAAAGGACAGAAAGACACAACAGTATATTTTGAGGCGTGAACAACATTGAACTTTTTGAAACAGCGAAACTTAATAAAACTTCTTGCTTCTAGGGATTATTACTTTTTGAAAACTTGAACATACAACAGGCACTAAGAATTGAAGAAAATTGAAAAGAGATAAGCTAGCTTCTTGGCAATGAGTAAAATCTTTTACATAGAACTACTGTCTTGTTGATTAGTTTTTAGTAATAGTGACCAATTTATGGCGGTCTTCATTTTGAAGTGGATATTAGTATCTAAAAATGAAAGCTGGAAAGATATTACATCCAATAGAAAGATCTGAGGCAGAGGAAAAACTTAAAAGGAAGTAAATGTACGGTACTGCATTATGCATTTTTTAATTTTCTAGAAGCAGAAATCAAAGAACCACGATGAAGATAGAAGTCGGTGTTGTCTGCAATCTGTAAAGTTAGTGATTCTTAGACGATGCATTTGAAGGTATAGATGATACCTTTCTCTGGTTTAGGATTTTTAATAACACAACTCTTGCTAAAATTTTAATATACATTCACTGAGTTAATTATGTTTTGAAGAGTCTCACAACTACTAAGCGAAAAAATGATTATTCCTCATTCTCAATCTTCAACGACCTATTTGCCCATCTCTGCTTAGATTTGGCATTCATCCTCACCATGAGCTCGACATGAGGTTGTCTGGCACAAAGCAGTCCATAATTCATGCAGTGTATTCCGTTTATTTTGTATCAATTCACCAGTTCACTCAAGACCTGTTTAAGGACATATTTAGATTGAAAAGCACTTTGCGACACAGATCTCCGTATCTCACCATTCAGTGATTTAACCATTCCTTTATCAGTCATACAGGCAAAAAAGGTTTTGGTAACTTTCAAGAATCTAATAAAAATATAGTGTGTGAAAAAAAAGCAGATGGGCTCTTCATCGTCATAACATCAAGTCCATACTAATAATGGTATGGAGATAAAAAGCTTTGTACTTTGGTACATTTTACACAAGCAAAAGAAAACTTAAAATTTCTATACCAGTGAAATAAAACTGGAGGAATAAAAAAACAGTAATTAAAAACTTAAAAGTTTTTATCGACACCTATACGTCCAAACATACACATAATCTATAAATTCTGCAATCTTTGAAAAGGTCTCTAAGCTTTTCAACGTTTTAAAAAATTAAAAATTTGGCAAAATGTGGATTTTAAAATTAATATGTAACTTTTAAAGTTGCAAATTTGAAGTATTTAATTGAAAATACCTTCAATAAGGTCCATGGCCTCTTCTTTTGATTTTGTAATATTTTCTTCTCGCCATGAAGATGGACGACGAGATCCACTATGTTTGACTAGCAAATGAGAGCACTGAACCCTTTCGGGGCCAGTCACAGGTTTAGCAGGTTCCGTTGGCAAATCCCACTGACTCTCCTTAGTGTATATATTAAGATAATAGTTTTGGCCTGAAAAATTACATAAGAGGAATCAAACAAATTTCAAATACTTGCAGTGATAATATATATATATATATATATATAGGAATTCAGTTTGAAATCTACTTTGCAGTGATAATTAAAATAAATAATAAATAACACTGATAGTAAGTATACCGAAGGTTATTATCTAAAGAGTAGTAATATATTGGTGAGTATTATACGGATAGAATACGAGTAAGTCTGTAAATTTATATAAAAAAAACACTTCCACTCATAGGTATTCCTCTAAAAATTAATGGATAAAGAGTAACACATTATTATGTAAATTATAATCTATTTCAAATAAAAAAATTTATTAAGAGATATTGATGTATTAAATTAAGAGTTTCAGATGAAAAAAATTAATAGTATTTTCACGTAATATATATATAATATAATAATATATATATATATATATAGGACATTATAAGTTGTTATATATATATATATTAAATGGGCGTTATTATCATTATATTATTTATTATTATTTGATAAATTTTATTTTTTCATTAATTTTGAATACAATTTCATCAAATTTCATTTATTTTAATGTTATTTTAATTTTTTCATCTATAATATTACAACAAGTAATATTTGATAAATAAAACATTTTAATGTACAAAAGTAATCAAAGAATTTTGATAGTATAATCGGAATTATATGGAGTGAATATTATGAGTGAGATAAATTTATTATTATTTATCCTATCTATATAAAATAAACAATTAAGCAGAGAAAAAATTTTATTTATTTTTTATTCACTGGTAAATAAACGCTTTATATAAATATATATATATAAATATAGTACAGAGTATTGTATATATAAGTATTATTATTATAATTATTTATATATATTAATCTTATAACTTTAATACCTATATACCGCTACTCTCAACAATAAACAAGTTTTGGTCTCTTACGAGAATATGAAGAGCATCTGTGAGTGACCAGCACAAGGGAGTGAGTAATAAAGAGTAGTGAAATATCGAGTGAGTGATAAGTCAGCGCATAGTTTTATAAGGACACACTGAGCCGTTAATGCGTTCTAATATCGTTTATTGATATAATTGTCCCAAGGAGCTATATTATTATATTTTATTCCTATGAGTGAGTCCAAGGTATATAAAATAATAACCTATAAATCAGATGTAATAGTAAATCATTTTTAATTATAATTATTCAATACTAAAGAAATAAAATTTTAATTTATGTCCGAACTATTTTTATTTATATCATAATTTCATTATAGATATTTGAATTCTTCTAGAAAATTCAATAAATAGTAAAATAGGATGTATGAATCTCGTTAATTATTCACTGTTCCGTATTCTTGGAATCATGAAAGAAATTTATAGTAATGAATAGTTAACGCTAATAAAACTAAATAATTAATATCATTTTATTCATCTCTATATATAATTTTTATATACAGTTATATGTAATATATTATATATTATTATATTAATAAGTAATTTATATATTTATTGAGTTAATTTTCTTTTAGAGAAATTTAAGTTTAGTTCTGAGCGAGGGAACCGGAGTATGTTTTTGTGAGAGGTAAAACTGTCAAACTATTAGTAATTATTCATTTTAATTAAAGTTTTTTAGATGTTTGATTAAGTATATTTTATTAATTAATCAATCTCTGACCTCTCAGTTTTTAAGAGAGACTCTCTAATTTTTTATATATTAATATATATTATATATATAGTTATATATATAATAAATTAATTTTATAATAGTTGATTGTTTACCGATACCTTATATAGTATAATATCTAAGTGATATTATATACGGTTAATTCTATATGGTACGAGAAATCTATTTTTTGAAGGTAATATCGTGAGGTATCTAGAGTCTCACATAATTAATTTGAGTAACATAGAGTAATTAACATAAGGTATCTGAGGGTAACTATTGAGTATTCTTAATGGAATTTATTTAAGATAAACATATATAATAAATAAAAATAAAAATACATAGGAAATAAAAAAAATACTTCACTGAAAAGAAGAAACTCACTAAAAGGCCCAAAAAAACGCAACAAAGCACAATGCATAGTATTGCTCGACTATTGTGAGAGCAATTGAATTTTACTCAATGAGTATACAAAATATGAAATAGCTACATATATATATAATAATAATAGAGTCCTTGAAAATTAGAGATCGACCAGCACATAGTAAGGATGTAACGAAGACGGTGAAATCTAGAAGCAGCGCATAGATTTTGTGAGACACAGTAAACCCGTGAAAGACTATGTACTATTCTTGAACTACATTTATTTGGAGAAAAGATATTTTTTATTCTTTATTTTTGAAATTTATTTTGTAATCTATGATGATCAGTTTATTTCAATTATTGATTATGCCGGTAACTACTATATATAAAAAAAAATTATTCACATCATAAAAACGTATAACTACTCATTATAACACATATTAAATTTATACCACTATATTATCTTATTTTAAAGATAACAGTATATGAGTCAATTTCTAATATAATAAAGTTAGAGAAAAATTCACTAATAGTGTATTCTAGTATCTAGCAGGGCATAGGGGACCTGCAAGAGGTGGTGGTTTGTTAGGGGTTCCCGAAGTGTGCAAACTATAGTGTATGTGATTGTGCCTCAATTTCTATAATTAAAAGACGCTATACTATTCTAAAGGTGAAGTATTATGACAAGATTAATTTTTGTTAATTATAGGAACTAAGAGTGAGGTTATTTAAGAAGAAGGACTCTCTAATTTTTATCTAATATATATATATATATATATATTATAATATATATATATATACTATATATATATACATAATATGAGTATTACTATCATTATCATTGAGCAGAGCCGGAGCCGGATAAGTAAAGTATAAATTTTTAAAGATTATATATAAAATTTCCCTCATAATATATAAAGTTTTCAAATTTCTTTTTCTACTTTTTATATTTAATATTTATCACCAATTATATAATATATATATATTATATAATATATAATATATATATATATATATAATTATCATCTAGTAATAATATATTATATTAAAAATATTAAGAGAATTATTTATAGTTAATCAAAGAGGAATAATTATTTTTAATAATATATATCAGTAAGTGTAGGCCAAATACAAATCTAATATACATATATAAATACTAAATATACCGCTATTTAGGGGTAGTTCGGCTAGCGCATCCATCCGCACCTCGTGAGTGAAGAAATATATACGTTAATTACGCTATAGCGCCTATTCACACTCTCACGACACTATTTATCACCATCAAACCTTCACAGCTAATCTAATAGGCACGTCCGCATCAGATCTTCCCGCTAATAATGTGGCGACTTCAACAAAAGATTTTATAATTAAAAATATACTAAAATATAAAAATTATCCTTTGCAAAAAAAAATATTTATAAAATTAATATGAAAATTGAATGAATATTGATCGCGATGTCTTTACACCTCCTGATGCTATACTTACAGCTTGGAGCATGGCGATTGAACCGTTACAAAAGGATCAAGAGTGATCCATATTACTACTTTCAAAAGATTAGGAGCTCCGCAATTCTAAGTCTGAATTTAAGTAATTAGCAGCTTATCAGGCTGCACCTGAAACACCTATTGCACTCAAATATCCTCTCACCAATCACTAAATTATTCGCCTCTATGCAGCCGCAAGAAACTAGGAAGTAGTGTGAATTAGATATATTTATGAACAAGTTCACAAATTCTGCCACTATGCTGAAAGTGGTAAGAGGATGGTTTCCTTTTCGGTCGAGATAGAGGTAGCTCAGTTTTGTGGTTTATGAGAATCTATATCACATTACCAGTCAGTTCCACATTGCTTGAATTTTAAAGGTCCTCAGCCTAATTATTCTGCTCCCTTCTTGAAAATTTTGACCACCGCTACCTGGTACCCAATCTTGCATTCGTCCATAGAGGTCTATTTCGTTCCAATTGATTTTATGATCTGAATTACCAATTATATATCCTGCGCGCACATCAATCGTTACGAAATGCTTTCTTTAGCAAGAGATCACGAGTAATGTAATTAATGCTTTATACGCTAACTTATGTTAGAGATGGTTCAATTGTTAATATAATGTGGCTGATTTCCTAGTAGATTTATGTCTTGAAATAAAGAGTATTCTAAATCAATTGGATTTTTATATTAAAAAACAGATAAACAGAGAGCAGAAAGACAGATAAATGAATAAAACAGATAGGCAAACAGTAAGGTATGGTATATAGGTTATATATAAATAGTATATAGTACTCCTTGTGATTTTAGATACTATTGATTGTGTTATTAGATGTTAATAATTTTAAAGATGTAATGTTTTAAATACAATATTATAATTTCTTTCACTATAGATCATAGAGATTAAGCCTTATAATTATATATTACTAAATTCTATATATACTCGTAATATATATTATTATTTCTATACTTATATATCATATATATTTATATATATTATATATCACATTCAACATAATTTAATAGTTGATCATAATATTTTATTATGTGATATATAATTATGATATAAAACTATTTGTTACTATTTTTATTTAGTGTAGTTATACTAGTTCTTCTGTAACCCAAATATATATATATATAAATATAATTAATATATATATTCATGTTTATAGTTATATATAAACCGTAAAATTAGCTAGCCGGGCTACTCAATATATACATCAACAAACTAGATTAGATTAAATCCAATATTGATTGCAATAAATTATGTATATATATTATATATATATATATTATTATATATATATAAATATATATATATATATATAATATATATATATGGTTTTAACAAAATATATTGAGATATTGCCTATTAAATCAGTAAATTAAATAATAAATTAATTAAAATTATAGATGAGGTAATAGCAATTCAGTTTCTCTTCATTCAAATTCAATATTAAATGTTATTTATTATATATGTAGTACCTTTAAGGAGGTCTTGAGATTATTTTTTGGATGAGTTCAAATATCTCATAAAAAAATGGCGAGATTATCTTACAAACTCAAAGTAATGCAACCTTAAGCTAAATAACCACTAGAAAGTGTAAAATAAAACTATGATTATATATCGTCCAATAAGCATTTTTTATCTTAACATGGAAAGTGTTCATTTTCATAAAATGGTACGGTGTAGTACGTATAAAGAAGGTGCGGAAACTTATTTTTATGATATACCGACAACGTGCAAGTCAGACTAATGTACCTTGCACATACGCCACCTCCGTCTAGTTCACACGCTCCTATTTTCTGGTCAGTCCCACTCTGTAAGACACTCGGAGCGGACTAGCGACTAAAGAGCGGAAGTGCCCATATATTTAAAATGAATAAGATAAGAAATATATTTATTTTGAGAAGAGATTAGGGTGCCTACTATGAGGTAACATTAAGTGATCTTCTGAACAAGACTAAATTCTCTGGTTGTAAATCAATAGTAATGGGCTAGAGTATTTAAGTTATTATATATATATAGTATATATTCGATAGATGATGAAAATTAGCCATACTAATTATTATAGTGTATATTTTGAACTGGCTATCGCATCTATTATATAGTTTGATTAATAGGAGAAAGTTTGAACCTAATTAAATATATTTTAATATTTTTTTAGGCGAATTTAATAACTTACCTTAAAAATACTGTGTGTTAGATATAATACTATGTGTTAGATACTCTATGAATGAAAAGTTAAAAAGGATTGGAGATATCAGATAGATAAATCTAAATCTTGATAAGCTATATCTAATATATACAGAAATAATAATGAAATCAATACATAAAGAAGAGAAATGCACAATAGAGAGCAAAAATAAAATTGGCAAGTTATGAAGTGCCAAAAGTCGAGACTTGTTCAGTTAGTATGTCAAAATTTGCAAATTTAGCAATAAGTAACCAAGAACTTAGACATAGGGTGAAAGTACAGAGATATACTTGTGTGTATCTTGATACCCGAGAGGCCTTGTATTATAATATAAGTATTAGTTTCTATATCTTAGATAAAGTAGATACATATAGATACAAAGTATATACAAAGTAGTAGGGTTCCAAATATGGTAAATATGAGGAAGTATAATATAACCGTAAGCTATATAAACAGGAAGTTTATATGGAGAAATATCAATAATGTCATATTATAGTGATAATGATTTTATATAGGGCTAGACTAAGTATGTTTTATCTAGAG
Organism: Trachelipus rathkii; assembly: GCA_015478945.1. Lineage (NCBI taxonomy): Eukaryota > Metazoa > Arthropoda > Malacostraca > Isopoda > Trachelipodidae > Trachelipus > Trachelipus rathkii. Next base: position 37,002 of record JABUQX010027921.1, read on the forward strand.
TAAACAGAGTAAATCAAAGTTTTATATCAAAAAGGTTTGAGGGAATATATAAAAAATAGCCTACTAAAAGACCCCTACCCCAATTTATGTATTCTAATAAACGGAGGGAACCATGGAAAGTGGATTGATCTGTTCCATGTCTCTTTTCTCATTAAATCACAGTAAACAACAAAATCTGCAGTGACAACTATACCAATAATACTAACTATTACAAAAAGAACAAAAAAAATATATATCAATTTGGAACCAATTATTTAGTGCAAATATATCTCCTAGTGTTATAAATCATAAGATTTTGCAACTGAATTTCGCTTAAAGCAAATTGCATAATAAATTATAATAGATTAAACTCACACCAAAGTACATTTATTAGAGTTAGACCAGAAATAGGCCCGCTAAGAGTGGAAACTAAATATATGGAATGCAGGTAACTTGAGGAGTAAACTAAATTAAGTCATCCCTTTTCATCACTATTATCTCAGAACGTTAAATAGCACGTGAGTGTACTCCGAAGCAAATAAGACTTTGGCATTTATTTTAGCTTCTCACACACACACAACTCACAACTCACATCTATCATTCTCACACCCAAATCATCTTTAGTTTCTATCTTCTTCTATATTAATCATTATAATATACTATATATATATAAATTTAGTAATTATAATATAATATAAATAACGAAAATATTTAATACAGATAGATAAATATAATATAATAATATCAGGGGTTTTTTATATCCAATTTGCCTTCTTTTTAATATTAATTAATATATATAGTATACTTCAGTAATCCTTTTTGTTTATAAAGGTCTAAATTTATGATTGCTTCACCTGGTAAATTTAATATAGCAAACTATAAGTAACAAGAATATAGCTAATGTAATATATACGCCAGAATATATTTTATATATTATATAGCTACTTAGATTCTCTCACTCAGGTTTATATATATATATATAATATAATACTCACGAATCGTATCAAGTATATTCAAAATAGATTTATATTTATTGGTTTAGCCCCATTTTCTCAATGGGAATTTATGAGTTTGATATTATATAGTGAGTACTGTATATTTAAAAAAAAACATAATATAATTATATATAAAAATAATCAATTATTATATTAATATAATTAATCAAAGTAATTATAGAATTACAATATATATAATATATATACTAATTTGTGATGGAGTTTATTATCCATTTGGTAAAGATATAATATAATTAAGATTTAATAAATATAGTGACTGATTTTATTTTAGAATGAAGCAGGTTATATTATTATCATTACATATATAATTAATTATATCAGTAATAATAATATATTATACACAACAAGCCTAGAGGATATGATTATATATGTTATATATACATTGTTATTATTACGTAAGTAAATAACTATATAGTTGACTTAATAACTAATTCGGCAAAGTAATCATATACGGAAAAAGTAGAGAATACAGCCATTAGAGTATATTTTTGGCGGAGGAGCAGTGAGAATAAAGAGTTATTAAATTATCCCCGGAGATATATTGAAATTTATAATTTCGTTTTTTATTGGTGGCATTTTTTCGTTGCAATTTTGTTCGGTACGTTTTTACAAAAAACGAACGGCAAAGCTCGACGATTTCTTACCGTTTCGTAGCAGCAAATTGTCAGAAAATCGAACGTCGGCTTTTACTTATTAGATTTTATGTATATTATAGTATAATATACATATATAATAATATATATTATTATATATATGATTAGACTCTCGTATGTGTATATGATAAGTATATATATATATATATATATATATATAGTAGTATATATATATATATATAATTAGATATATATATAAATAGTCGACAAAAAAAAATGTGTGTGATTGTGACAGGATAATGGAGTCGGGGAGTCGGGAGTCGGGAGTCGGAAGTTGGGAGTCGGGAGTCGGGAGATCGGGAAAGTCGAGAGTCGGAAATTCAGTGTTTAAATATCGGGCTCTTGGAGTCGGTTTGTTAATATCGACCTCTGGGAGTCGGAGGTCGGGAGTCGATTTATTTTTCCTTTCTTCGCTCACCATCCCTGATATATGATATATAATATATAGGTATATATATATTAATATTATATATATATATACATATATTATAATATATGATATATATATATATATATATAGTATATAATATATATATAACTATATATATATGATATATATAAAATATTACCTTTTTATTAATGAGCAAAAAAATAAAAAAACAACTCAAACCTTTATATTTTTTATTTTTCTGCCCTACACATACATTTGTAGAACCATACGTTTCTTCTTATTATAATGTCATGAGTAGGTTTCAAACACATTTCGGCGACCTATCGTGGGCTAGAAAATGCCGATCCCGCTGGCACAAGCTGGTTCTGTGCACTTCTAGCAACGAAACATGCCCTACCCGATGTCATAGAATAC
>JABUQX010027922.1:0-14736 GCA_015478945.1 Trachelipus rathkii
TTTTTTTGCCCATTTTTTTTCTGTGCCATTCATATGCAATTTATAATTAGCCAATTCAATGTTAATTTGTTATTATCTGTTTTTTACTAGTTCCTGTATAGCTGTCATATGTCATTATTAATGTTCTAGTTTTGATTGTGTTTCTAGATTGTTGTTTGTGTCGATGTTCTTAATTAATGATACAGTCTAGAATAGTGAATTTTTCGATGATGTTATTGTTTACGGCTTTAGAATGGTGATAGTGTGTTAGCAGTCTCTTATTCGATGTCTCTATTGATGAAATGTTACCTTTCTATGTCTCTCAAAGCATTTTTTTTATTTATCTTGTTTTTGTATCTTAATTTGATCAACGTCTTAGAGATAAATATTAAGTTTAAAAAATTACTATTGGACAGAAGGGAATCAAGCAAGTATGAAACTCCAGATGTCGATAACAGGTTCTCACAAGAACTATGAGGATCAGTCCTACAAAAGTACGGTGCTTCAGAGCTAAGATATTGCTGCAGTACCTCTAACATGTAGCGTCTTATTTCGATCAGTTTTCAGGGTATTGAAAATAATCTTACACTTATCAATCAACATTGCAGGCACTTGTACCAAACGTATTTTTCTGAAGATGATCTTTGGTGAATGGAGTCAATCAGAATTTGAGATCAGCATCTCTCACGATGTTAGTCAGAAATATTGTTCTTACGTGCGATGAAGCAAATTTTTCACCAGAGACGTCATAATGAACTATTCATAACAATCAATATGGCTGATGAAGCACATGCAATAGTTTTGAAAATGCCATCACAGCAATTTCTACGCATGAATTTATTGGTGTATTGTTGGCTGATAATAAGGAAAAATGGAGATTCTTTGAACCCTATGGAGCCTTAATGAGATGTTACGCCAATTTATTGAACTATATTTGCTGCAGTACTGGAAGAGTCTCATTACAATAGATGAAAATTGTGTATATTTCTATGCAACAGACTAGCGCCTCTCAGCTCATTATCAGTTAGGTTCTCGTACTATTTGAAAGTATATTCCTCTTCCCCCGAGAGTTGATATGTCGGAATACATAACATGGCCTCGCGGTGTCAATAAAATGACAGTGTTGGATTTCATTCTTGTGTTTTGTCACCTGAAACATTTGGTTTATACAGCAACATTTGAAAGTCCCGAAGAATAAGGGCTCGCATAATCGCATCTGGATTTACAACTCGGTCACACACGGTAGTAAAGTTGTATACGTGTCCTATATGTCAGTTTGTCGTCGTCTAGATGAAGTGATTGTATTTGCTGAGCTGGTGTGCTTTGCATTTGCAATCATTGGTTATTAATACTTATGGCTAGCCTTTGGTTCGTTATTATTTTGTGTATTTATTTTCTTCTGTGCAGTATTATTTTTATCTTTATAATTATAATACTTTTTGTGGTATTAATAAAAAAAAATATAACGTATTTGATATATATATAAAAATTTTGGGTGTTGTTGTTTCTGCAGCACAAAAGAATGTTGTATTCGGGTGCCAGTATTTTATAACTCCTTTCTTTATTGTTCTCTGTTGCATTATGTGATTGTTTCAATAGATCTGTAGTTCTTGATATAGCTTTTGGTGGATGTATTAGTTTAATTTGATCTTATATTATGTTATATATTATAATCCTGATGCAATAAATAGAAATCAAAGTTTTTTTTGCATATTTGTATTAAGTCTTATGTATTCTATTCTACTAAAAATTTATATGTTATATTGTGTGCATTGTTATTTATGTTTTATTATAGTATTTTATGTAATCACTAAGAGGGGCACTAATTTATGTAGTGGTGTATTAGTATAATATTTTTGTATTATTTATATATGTATGCTAGTTGATGTTATATTATGTATGTATTTAAAGTCTAGATGTATTTTAGTTTATATTTTAAGTTATTAACAATATAATATTATACAAAGTTTGTATATCATGCATATTATTTATTATGTTAGTAGAATCATAAATAAGGTATATATAGATTATGATATTATAGTATCAAAGTATGTATGACGTATAAGTGAACTCAGTGTGTAAGAATAGAATTTTGTCCAATGGTGTTGTTTAGGATTAAATAGCGAGTAAAGCAGGCAGTCTGATTATGTCTCCTTGGTATCAATTTGTATAATGGAGGTGTTAATGAAAAGAATTTAAGGTGGGATGGCAGAAATGGTGTTAGAAATGGTAAGAAATGAAATAGTGAGGGTGCCCCTAAGCTATTTCATAGCGGATGATTTGTTCGTGGTGGCGAATCTGAGATGAGTAGGGGGGGGGGGGAGGGGGGTGTGGGGGGGGGGGGGGGGGGGGGGGGGGGTGGTGGGGGTGGTTGGTGGGGGAAGGGGTTATAGCTGATGAGGAATTATTTTTGTATGATTTGGCAAACGGTGTGTTGATTTTAAGTGATGGTGGTCTTTAGAAGTAGATCGTGTGATAAAGTAGTTAATTGTGTTTGTTATGAGATTGAGAGACTCCTTTCATGGTGAGTTATGTTTTAGACTGGTGAGCCAGCCTAGAATAAGTGTCTGATTTTATAATATTTTAGTGGTATAGGTTGGTGTATTAGTGAGGACATTGCTAGAGGTGTAGTAGGATATGTTGTGAATGGGCAGGAAGGTGGCTGTGCAATAATGTATTTGGTTGAATTCATTAAGGACTTAAGTCTTGAAGTGCGTAGGTTACTATGAGGTATTTTGTTACCGGTTTGTGTTATAGTTGTAGCTGGTATTGGGCGACTTGGTTCTGAATACAAAGTAGAGATCTAAAAGCTTAGGTGTTTAGATGGACATATCTAGTGGTGTTGCTAGGTTTAGAATAATTGATTTAACGATGTGAGGAATGAACGGTATTGAGATGAGTGTGTGGTTGTGAGAATTAGGGTAAAATTGATGAAAAAGATGAATTAGATGTTGAGTATGGTTGGTCATTGTTGAATTTAGGATTGAATATTGGTATAATAGTTGTTATAGACGGCCACATATAGAGGTGAGTGTGTTGGTGAATCGCCTGGGATGTGAAATGAAATATTGCGAATCACCTGACTGATAGTCGTTTGACGGGAAATTGTTTGAATGTGAGAGAAATTGTTGAGGTTTTGCAGAGGCGAGAATAAAGGTGCTGATATGTAGAGAATGGCTGGGGTTTTGGTATGGGGCTATTGTGCCCACTGCCTAGTGGGATTAACCCTTGTAATTTGAGAATTGTTACCTACATAGTGAGCGGTTCGTCGCGGTCCCATGTTGCTCTATGGGGATTATCTGTTCTGTGAACGATCTCTTAAGACTATATAATTTGTACTATTGAGGGGGCGTTAAAGGCTGGGTTTCTTTTTCGACGTTGTCTATTGTTTTCAGTCAACTAGCTTTTCTTTTCCTAGATAGCTTGTTAATGGCAGCACCTACCGCCAATCTTGGGAAAAGGAAAGGTGAAGTATAAGAAGAAAGTATCTTGAAGCATTGATTAGTTGAGTATTCATTTTTGATACAAGTTTATATATAATTTTGAGATAAAATTATTTTTAATCTACTTTGAAATTTATAAAAAACATTTAATTTGCTAATTTTAACTGACGAGGATGCCGCATTGTTAGCGAGTTAGAAAAAATATTCTCGGAAGTTTGATGAAGAATGAAAATCAAACCCCTGAATCACCCATTCTAAGATGAATTTGGTAGTTTTTTTCGTAGTGATGTTTCCTAGTATAATGTAGGTAGTGAATATATAGTTTAGAGACTTGTTAGTCCTAGTATTCAATATTGAGTGAAGATTTAGCAATATCATGTGCACTGCGCATGAAGATTGTCTATCTAACACATCTTTAATTTATTTAATTATTAATTATATTATCTTATTATTATTATAGTTGTTTGGGCGGAGGTATGCTCGTGGCGAAACTCGAATGTCAACAGTCTTGGCCGTGTTGTCATTTTTTGTCTTAGTCGCTGACTGAGTTTGTCGGCTGATTTGGCGTCTGGTCATACAAAATGATACCATTCTGAATATTTCTTAATGTGGGGGTTCCCCCTTTTAGCGTCTGCCATTATGCTCTCAGTATTCTCTCCTGATTCGTGATCTTTTGTGATTGCGATTGCAATTGCGCCTTGAAGTCGTTCTTCTAGAGTGCTACTGATCCCTCTCAGCATCGCTCAGCATTTATCCGCATCATCTGCATTTTTGTAAGTTGAGCCAATTTTTACTTTCCTCTTGATACTGAAATTTGTACAATGATCTTGAACATACTCAGCTTGTCCTCTTTCGTTTTGTTAGGATTTCCCCTGTCCTTAGTATTGGCTACTAGCGGTCTAGCCCGCATTTCCTTGTGTGCGTGGAAGATCCGTACATCACTCAAAAAAAATTATATTATTATGTTTATGCAATGTGTATAATGGTTAGATTGACACGTTGGTCATCGTATTAAATGAGTGGTTGTGGAATGAAACTTAGGGTGACATTAAATAGGTATAGAAGTCATTCATGGAAATAAATAGAGAAGGTTCCCACTGTTCATGCTGTGGCAATCTTTCTCTTATATTATGAATGGTTTTGAGCAGCTAACTTAACTGTAGATTTCTATTTGCAGTATACCAAATGTACGTAAGTTTTGATATGGTAAATGATGTATAGAATATTTTCTATCTTTGTATAACTTCTTGAGTGAAGAATAATTAGAATCTAAGAGTTTTAACTAGACAGAATTTTCCTAATATATAATATACTATCTTATATATATACTTATATATAATATTATATATATAAGTATATATATTATAACCTTTTATTTTATAGTTCTAGTGTATATTATATGGGTTTAGTTATATATAAATATATATATTATATAATATATATATACTATATTTTAGATATTAATATATATAGTAATATATATATATTAATAATATATATAATCAGGGTGTTCAAAAAACTGTCTAACTACATTGATCATGCTTAATTGTTCTTTCAGGTTAACTACTGTTAAAAGAACATGGCAGGTAATCAACTTTAGCTTTGAAGGAGAAGTTTACCTTAAGTGATATTGGACCCGAACGCCAGGAGTGCAAAGGATCTGTTCAATAGGAGTTCGATAGAACGACACAACGATCGGACAATTGCCCGTCATACAAGAGATAAATGAAAGCAGATGGAACGTTACTAAAGTAAACAAAAAAGTGTTACTGTATGACACTTGACACCCATAACTGCAAAGAAGAGCAGTACACAGAAAACTCATTCGTATACCACAATAAATAAACCAATCGCTCATGGAGAGACACATGTCTCAAAAGATAGCGTCCATAGCATCTTGAAGGGTCTATCGTCCTGGTAAATGCTACATATCAAGACTATCATGGATGCCTCTCAATTGAACATCCGGACGGAAACTTAATTTTTGCGAATGGTACCGTTGCTAAATGTGCAGAAATGTCATAGGTTCCACTAAAACTTTGTCTTGAGAGATGTGGCACCTTTAAATTAAATGTGATTTAATCGCTAGATGTATCTACTGGGGTCTCTGTAAATCCTATAGTTAAAGTGAACAGTATTTAATAAATTACAGGGTAAACTTAGTGTTGTGGATTATTAGCTGTTGTTGCAGTTATAGATTATTTTTTTGTAAACGGAGCGGTAGAGGAGGAGAGGTACGATTAACCTTGCTCGCAGGATTCAGGTGGATCGTCACTACTTGAGAGATGTTTTGTGATAAGACGTGAAGTTTACCTTTGAAAAGAATGGAGCAACTACATTATTAGTCTATTAAGAACTCACTTCGAGTCAGCATTTCCAAACACTTTGACATGACGAAGGGTTAATATGAAGTAGTGCTAAGACTGCGCGTTCCTTTAATAATTCGTACGCCAATGAACTTCTTTTTTCTATAGAGTATATACTCAAGCATGGTATAATCGATAAAACAAAGAAACGATACGAGTTATATGAAAAGTTGGAAATCGAAAGGCGAATGTTGTGACATTCAAATGAACTGTTTCGTGTCGTTTTGCGAATTGTACCATTGGTTTCGCTTAGAGCTGTTGTTTTGGCAACCAATTGGTCATCATTTTGCACATTTTGCAGAACATATTCTTTAAATACTTTGTCTGTATATTCGAAGTCTTTAAATTTGTCACTATGTTCATAAAATAAAGTTTGTATAGTCTTTTCAAAGTGTGTAGTAATTAATTTGAAACACCATCTGCATATATATATGTATAATATATAATATAATATATTATTATAATATATATTTCGTTTATATTAATTATCATTTACTTTAAAATATCTGGTTTGAGGATATTATATTATATAATATATATAGTATTATTATCAAAATTATAATATATATATATATATATATATATAGATACTATATTAGTTATCTATTATAGTTATATAAATATATAATATATATATATATATATTAATATTATATATGATATATAATTGATATATATAGTATATATGTATATGTATATTTTACAAGTTGGGTGTAGGTATAGAGTGGTATGAATTTTAAACGAGCGTAGACTCCAACAAGAAGGAAAGTTTGAAGTAGGTAGACGAGACGATCATTTAGGGTTTAGAATGATTTACGATATATATATTGTTCTATGAAATATTAAGTTAGTGGGGCTTGGATGCGGTAGGTGATGCGGAAACAAGTGGGTAAAATTAAAATGAGAATGTTAAGTGAGCAAACAATAAGACAAGTATGTAAGAGCGCTCGCAGTAAATGGTTTAATGTGAATCAAAGTTGTATACGAACAAATCTGAGGTCAAATAAGAAGCATATTGTTAGTTAGTGCAAGAAAGTGTGTGGATGTCTTAAGTAAGGAATAGAGAAATTATTAAATAAGTGAATGGTGTAATAAGGGTGATGAAACTGTTAAAGTAAAAGAACGTGGTCAATCAGAAAGAGAGAGATGAAATGAGACTCAAAAAAAGATTGCTGGCATTCATCGGGACTTAACAGATACTAAAAGAGGCATATGGAGGAAAAAAGATGGAAATGAACAGTTTGGAAGGAGGATTGAATGAGGACTTAACAAGCGGTATGGCTCTTCTCATATTGGCGCTACTGCAAAGGAATGAGAATTAAGGGGAATTGCTTAATAATATGGAATAGGATGGTGCTATTTGTAAATGATAATGGATGATAGAGAGTGTGAAATGACAACTTCGAAAATCTGCACAATTATTTATACAGTAATGAAGAGGTATAAGGAGTCTTGGATTTGATGGAGCAAGTAATGGATCTGTATTTTTTGGGATGAGGTATTAAGTTAAGAGGAAGTGTATTAGGTATATGTGAAAAAGTTGTAAGAAGGTAAATCTGAGTATAGAATGAATATGGTGAGATGATCAGACCGCTGAGGGAGATGGGATGAATTGAGATTGTTAAGTTTTGTAATAAAGCGTTTAATGAGGGTATTATGTTTAAGGGATTGGAGGGAGCGTAATGTACATTAATAATAAGATGGTAATGGCGATAAAGGAACTGTAAAAATTAAGGGGAATTAAGTTTAGTTGATTAATTGTATTGGGAAGTTTATGCGGTATTTTGGTCGTAAAGAGTGCGTACATTGTGAATGAAGTGATTAGTGAATGAACAAGTGATTGGAGTGGTAAAGATGTGTGATAATTCTTTACATTGAAACAAATGATTGAGAAATGAGGGAGAAAAGAATAAATTGTATTAAGGATTTATTGGATTTCAACAGGCCTATGATAAAGTTAATAGGGAAGGTTTTATGAGTGTTAGTGATATAGTGGTGTTGGTGGTAGCTCTAGGAACAATAAGTATGTTATGAACTAGATGAATCGTGTTGTAAGAATAAATGTGTAAGTGTTGGTTTTAGGATTAAATAGCGGAAGTAAAAAGGGATTGTGTTAGTGTCTCTGGTTAATTCAATGTTTGTATTGGGATGAGGGTTATAAGAGAATCGAGTGGGATGCAGAAATGGTGCAGAATGGGATGATTGGAGGGTGCCCTACTATTATATGTCGTTATTTGAGTTTGTGTGCAATCTGAAAGAGTTTGAGTAGATTGTATATAATTTGGCAGGGTGTAGCTAAGAGGAGGCTTGAAAAGTAGAAAAAGTGGATATAGAGTAAGGTTATGGGGGGGTGGTTTTTGTTTCGTGGCTCACTCCTCATTGTGAGTTACATGTTGGGAGTGGGAGCAGCTGGAAAAAGTGTCTGAGTTTAAAGTATTTAGGTATAAATTAACGCATAATAGGGAAACGCATGAGATTGTAGTAGAAAGTTGTGAATGGCAGAATGTAGTTGGTGCAATTAAATCGTTGTGAATGTAAAGGGACTAAGTCTTAAGTGTGGTAGGTGGGCTGGGGTTTTACATGAGGGTAATGTTTTACTGTGTTATTGATAGTTAGTAGAGCACTATATATATATCAATTATATTTAAATAATGGTCTAATTTTCAATGTAGCATATTTTAGATTGACTTTGTAGAATGTGAGAAGAAATGATAGAAGTGTAATGAACGTATTAGAGAGTGTGTTGTGTGAAGAAAGGGTAATGAGACATAAAATGGAATGGTATGTTGAGTGGTCTTGGGTATTATGGAAGGATGAATGATAGTCGTTGGGTTTAAAGCGATTGGTTATGCGTGGTAGGTCTGAATCGACCGGCTGGAACCGAAGGAAAAGTGGATTGAGTCATAAACGAATGCTGAAGGAGAGAAATGTGAAGTTTTGGTAGAGGCAGAAAAAGGTATGACAGAGTGAATGGCGGATTGTTAGGGGGTATAGTTGTAGCCACCTGGGCCAAGAGATGAACCTTACTATGAATCCTACATAGTGGCCATCGGTGTGCATGAAGGAGTAGGGTGATTCTGACTGCGATGAGTTTATAATTAATGTACTGAGGGAGGAAAGGTGATTTTCTTTTCGATTGTGTTTATTTTCTACTCTGCTTTTTATTCCGAATGCTCCGTCGCGCAACTGGTACTACTCATCTGCAATAAAGAAAGAAGATAATTATATAATTAATATACGTATATAATAATATATGATATATATATTATATATTTATTATATATAATATATTATAGTATATAGTATTATAGTAATAATATATATATATTATATATAAATATATATATATATATATTATATAATTATATATATATATATATAATTATATTATATCTTATATATATATATATATATATATATATATATATATATATATATTAATATTATTAATAATATATATATAATATATTATATATATATATAATATATATAATTATAAATTTAAATATTTGTTTTTTGTGTCTTTAGTGTGATGAGTTGATTGTCGTGCTGTGGTAAAAATGGAAGATGTATGTTGTGCTCAGTCTGAGATAGTAGCGAGAGGGAGGTTTGAGGAACTTTCATAGGAAGGTTTCTAATGAGGAGCAAGAGTGTTTTTGCTCTAATGGCTGTCCAGAACGATAGTTCGGTTGGATATGGGTGAAGGTTCTGTGTTCTTGTATTAACTTTGTTTTAAATTTTTCCTTTTCAGTTGCGTAACCTAATCTTTTGAAAAGCTGAGCAATTTTAATCACTTTTCCCTGGATAAATACTGTGTATATCATTTAGGTATTTTAGTTTTTGGTAGTAGGGCGATTTCATAGGTTGGTTGTTCTAGTATTGGTTAGACAATTTAGCAATTCATGTAAAAAAATAGGGTAACATTCTGGCTACCTAGTATACAAGAGTATTTTTGGTTCATATCTAAGAAAGAAATTAAGTTACATAAATTAGAGTTATATTAAGGAAAGGAACAATAATGGGGAGTATAGTTTTTTCTGTATTATACTTAGGCTACTACTGGGTTAAAATCTCAATTATATATATAGTAATATATATATTATATAATATGATTGTTTATACTCTATTTAAATGTATTTATATATATATATATATATATATATATATATATATATATAATATATTATACATGACAGCGTTATATTTATCTGTATAAATTTTCTGTGGATTATAGATATTATATATATATATATATATATATATATATATATATATATATATATAATATATAAATATATAATATATATATATATATTACATATAATATATTATAATATATATATATATATATATATATATAATATATATATATATATATATATATATATATATATATTTATATATATATATATATATATTATATATATTATATATATATATATATATATATATATATATATATATATATTCTTTCTTTCTTTCTTTATCTACCTTTTTTCCCCAAGATTGGGAGTAAGGTGTGCTACAAGCATCGGAAAAGAAAAGCAGTAGGAGAACATGACAAATGTCGAAAAGAAAGCCCAGCCTTACCGCCCCCTCTGTACCATTAATAGTGAGAGCTCGTCACAGACCGAAAATCCACCAGAGCTTCACAGGACCGCGACGGACCCTCACTATGGTTAAATCGTCAATGTAAGGGTCCCTGGCCCAGGTGGGCCACAACCATGCCCCCATACAAAACCCCGCCATTCTCTCGTATCATGCACCTTTATTCTCGCCTCTGCCAAACTCACATTTCTCTCCTTCAGACATTCGTTCACCGACTCAATCCACTTTCTCTTCGGTCTCCCAGCCGGTCGGTTCCCAACACACTCACCACTATACACCCGCTTAACCAACCGACTATCATTCATCCTTTCCACATGACCAAACCATCTCAACATACTTTCATTTATTCTCTCATTTACCCCTTTCTTCACACCACACCACTCTCTAATATGTTCATTCCTCATTTTATCAATTCTTCTCACACCTAGCACACCCCTAAGATTGTCCATCTGAACACATTGAACTTTAGATCTATACTTCTTATTCCAGACCATAGTCTCACTACCATACAATAACACAGGTAACAACATACCCTCATGTAAGACCCTAGCACACTCAAGACTTAGTCCCTTTGCATTCACCAACGATTTAATTGCACCAGCCACCTTCCTGCCATTCACAACTTTCCTACTACACTCTGCATCGTCCGTTCCCTTCTTATCCATCAAACATATACCCTAGATATTTAAACTTCAGACACTTGTCTGCTTGTTCACCATCTTAAACATAACTTCACACTGAGGACGGTCCTTCTCACTCACAACCATAACCTACTCTTATTCCACGTTTACTTCAAAGCCCCTCCTTTCTCAACAGGCCGCCAAAATCACTCTATCAATCCTCTCAAACCTCTCTTCAGATTCGCCACACAGAACCAAATCATCCGCATATAATAGGTAGGGCACCCTATCAATCCTCTCAAACTCTCTTCAGATTCGCCACACAAGAACCAAATCATCCGCATAAATAGTTAGGGCACCCTCCCACTCAACTCCATTTCTCCACCATTCTTACACATTTCCTGCCATCCCCACCTTCAAATTCTTTCATAACCCCATCATATACAAATTGAATAACCAAGGAGACATACACAACCCTGTCTCACACCGCTATTAATCCTAAACCAATCACCATTGACACCAATTTTATTCTTTACACACGCTTCCACTATCGTCATACATACTTTTTGATTCCATTCATTAAGAAGCCTACTGTCAACACCATATATCACTAACACCTGCCATAACGTTCCCTATTAACCTATCATACGCCTGTATGCAAATCCATAAAACCTAAATACAATTTATTCTATCTTCTCCCTCATTTTCCAATCAGATTCAATGTAAAGAGTTTATCCACACAATCCTCTACCACTACTAACGCACCTTGTTCTTCACCTATCAGTCCCTCAGTCACTCGACGCACTCTTTCGACCAAAAATACCAGCATATACCTTCCCGACAACACTCAATAAACTATTCCATAATCTAGCAGTTCCCCTTTTCTCCCTACCCTTATACAAGGGTACTCTATACCGCTCTCCTCCAATCCCTTTGAACTATACCCTCCATAAACGCTTTATTACAAACTTCCAAATCCAATCAATCACCATCTCGCTCCGCTCTGATCATTTCACTAGTAATTTCATCTATACCTGCAGATTTACCATTCTTCAACTTTCTCACCCTACCCATACCTCCTCCTTACTAATAACCTCATTCCCCAAAATACCTTTCCTTCTTGCACCATCAAGCCGCACACATTCACTAACACCTCATCACTACTGTTAATATTGTGCAGATTTTCGCGAAGTGTCTTTCACATTTCCCCTCAATCCATTTTCATCAGTTACAAAAGCACACCCTATTCATTTTTCTAAGCAGATTCCCCTTATTTTCATTCTTAACCTTTCGCGTTCCTTCCAGAAGAGCTTCCTATTTCCTTGTATGGTCCTCATTCATCCTCCTTTCCAAACTTTCATTTACCTCTTGTTTTCTCCTTACGTAATACACCTTTTAGTAATTTCTTTTCCTTCCTTATATTAATTCCAGCATCTTCTGAATCTTCACATTTGCTTTTAGTACATTTCAACCACGCTCCTTTTACCTTTAACCGCCGTTCATACTCCTTCATCCACCATTCGCTGTTAACATTCTTACTTCCTACTTTTAGCACATCCACACACATACTTCTTTGCACTACTAACAAGGCTCCTTTTCAATTAGCCCCCAGATTTGTTCAGTTCCAACTTGTTCACATTCAACCGTTTTACTAGCGAGCGCTCTTACATACTTATCCCTTATTATCTTGCACACTTAACTTCTCACTCTTATTTTACCTACTTCCTATATATATATATATATATAATATATATATATTATTATATAGTATATATATATTAATAATATAGAATATATATATATATATAATATATACTATATATATTATATTAATATATATATATATATATATATATGTATATTATATAATATATATATATATATATATATATATATATATATATATATAATATAAATAATATAATAATATATATATATATAATATATATGTTACTTTATAGTTCTTACAGACCCGCAACGTTAACTATTGACAGAAGGATACCCCTAAAATGCTGTTTTGAACCTATTTTTTATTTAACTATTATACAGAAAAATCACATAAGAATTAGACGTTCTTAAAAAAATGTGCCGTTTCAAATTTTAAAGCAGCTGATTGTTCTTGTTATGGACCATACTTCTTTCTATTTGAAGGAGCGTTTCTTCAAACAAAAATATGGACTTCCCATGGGATCACCTTTATCCGCCACTATGAGCAACTTTTCATTGAGGTTTTTGAGCAGAAGTTTATTTTTCAACATCACACATACAAGAATATCTTTTGGAGACGTTATGTCGACGACGTCTTTGCAGTAATTTAAACCGACACATATTGACGCTTACACAAATTGGTATTCGGCGCATGCACTTTCAACTAAGATTGGAGTAGTGGCGTCGCAGATTTTCAGGGCCTATAGGATTTGTAGCCCAGTCAGGATTGCAAAACAACTGAAAACGATCCGAGAGACTTTTGTTAATCTATACCAGTGGTCTCCAAAGTGGGGTACGCGTACCCCGGGGGGTACACAAAGTGATATTTGGGGGTACGCCAAAGAAAATAAATAGTAAATAATAAATACAAAATTAAAAACAAACTTACAATTGTTTTATCACACACCGTAAATATATATTAAATATATTATATAATATACATATATTATATATATATATATATTTATATATATATATAATATATACTATATATATTATATATATATATATTATATATATATATATATATATATTATATATATATATATATATACTTGTCAAAATTAACGCACCACAAGGTACGTGGCGAAGGAAGGGTAGAAAAGGTTGAAGAACGCGGACACTTTATTGGACAATGATAATAACATGGTGGATTCCTCCCCAAAACCGAAGGTTGAGAGAGTGTGAGGGCAAGGTGCAGCCAAAGGGTCTCACAGTAGGGTTTGGAGTTTGGGCGCTGCAAACACACAATGTTGGTACGTACGGCGACGGCCGCGTGGGGTGTTGGGTCTGTCTCAATACCGTGTATGACCCCCTCTGGCACGGATGACTGCCTGACACCGTCCTGGCATGCTCTCGATGAGTGGGCGAATGTCCTGGACAATGATTTGATCCCATACGTCGTGCAGTGCCTGTCGCAGGTCCAGGAGGGTCCGTGGAGGGGGTTGCAGCTGTCGGATCCGACGTTTCAGGATATCCCACAAATGTTCGATTGTGTTGAGGTCGCCGTAATTTGAACTGTCCTAAGGTAGTCCTTCTCACATTGGGCCTTGTGTGGTCTTGCTTTGTCATGCATTAGGATGAAAGAGTCACCGATGTAGGGGGCATATGGCACGACATATGGTTCGAGGATGTATGTGATATACCTTACGGCTGTAAGAGTGCCTCCATCGAGGATGTGCAACTCCGTAGGCCCCGATAAAGAGATGCCTCTCCAGACCATAACCGACCCACCTCCAAACGGCGGCACCTGCAGCACATTGCATTGCGTGAACCTCTCCGTCGGTCGTCCGTATACTTTAGCACGCCTGTCCGAGGCGTACAGAGACACTCTTGACTCGTTCGTAAAGAGCTCCTTTGCCCAATCGTCGACCGTCCAATGGATGTGTCTCGAGCAAATGCCAGTCGTGCCCTTCGATGTGCCGTGGTGTGTGGGTGGACCTATGGCAGGCCTCCGGGGCCGGTAATTATGTTCCGCAAGGCGTCGACGCACTGCATTGTCACTCATCCTGG
>JABUQX010027923.1:0-15000 GCA_015478945.1 Trachelipus rathkii
ATATAATAAAGTATATATAATATATATATATAATTATATTATTAATCATTAAGTATTATATTATAAATTATATAACTTATAAATTTAAATGCATCATTCTCCTTATATATTATATATACTATATACTATTTATATATATATGTATCATTTTTATACCTAATATATATAATATATATATTAATATTCAATATATATATTAATGATAATATATATATATATATATAGTATATAATAATATTATATATATATATAAACATTTATCTACTATATTAACGTATAGTATATCATATACATACTATACTATTATAGTATTCTCAGCTACTAGGCTCCTACGATCAATATAAATTACTTAAAATAGGGTACAATATTTTATCTAATTATTTATATTTTAATATTATTTATTTATATTATTTTTTTATGTTTACATTTATTTCCTTAATAAAATTTTACAAGTGAGAATTTCAAAAATGTATATTATATCTATTTTCGAGCTGTATAGCTTTTGTATTATTTTTTATTTTATTTTTTATATATTTTTATTTTTTTCATTTTTTATATGCATTTTACAGAATATCGATTGGACCAGCATTTCCGCAATGTATTCCTTTTCACCCTGTGTAGGGATGATTTAATTTTGATTATATAATAGCTATTCTAGATTTTATGAGATATCGTGATTGAAAAAATAAGTATATTAGGTAGTTAGCGCCTATTATGATAGTATAATGATAATAGTGTGACATAATTATACATAATATCACTAATGCTATACCTATATAATATATAATAAGTATATATATATATAATTATGTATAATATATAATATAATATAGTAATAATTAATAGTAGTTATATATTATATATTATAATATATAAATATATTATTATATATAATAATAATATTAATATAATAAAATAATTAATCAAAACTTACCCAAAAATAACATTCGCTAATTTATTTTGTGCAAATAGTTGTATTTACACTTTAGCTGTCTAAAAATAACACGGACGAAAGATAATCTATGAAATTGAGACTGGAATTTTACTATTAAACTCTTGGAAATTGATTATTTCTGAGGACTATAAAATAGACTATATATATTAAATTTAAAAAAAATTTAAATACTTTATTTAATTTACGGGGCTTAATTAGAGTTAAGTGAGATAATTATATCTTTATATATATTTATACCGGGACCGTATATTGTGAGTTACTATGGTGCATTTTAAACATATAAATACGTAAAATAAATATAAAATTTGTAACAATTTATTCACCATTTATGTCTAGTTTTGACTTCCAATAGGTAGATTATACGCTAATAGGTTTAGAAGTCAATAATGGGAGATTTAAAGCTTACCATTTTTTTCTTCGGCGGTGATTAATTTTTCATGTTCGCGTTGAGTTAACGCTTTCTCAGAAACGGAGCTAAATCTCGCATAGTTATTTAGGAACTATGTGTGCCTACTAGGCTCTACAATCGAGGTATGAGAAGGAATAATTTTTATTTTTTTTAGGAACTTGTATTTATATTTCATTACTACTCTAGAATCTATAAGTGACAAAGGTCACCTGCTCAGTACCTACTATGGCGTTATTTAGCCTATATATATATATATATATATATATTATATCTATATATTAAGTATATATAATTATAATAATATTATCAATTATATATATATTATATAATATATATATATATACTATTATATATATTATATATATATATAATATATATATATATAAAAAAATAAAAATATATTATACATATATATATATATATTATATATAATTAATATATATATATATATATATATATTAATATATTATAAATTATATATAGTAATATATTATATATATATAATACTATATGAATTATTGTTATATATTATATATATATATCATTAGATTCATGTGTATATTTAATATATATATATGATATACTTATATATATATTAATATACTATATTAGTATATAATATGTAGTCTGTGGGTTCTTAAAATGTGAAGGTATCAATGTATTTAATCATAATAACATTAAATACACTGAAATATAAAATGAATATTAATAAATATATTCAGAATGAGTAAGTTTAGGAGAATTTAGCAGACATTAATTCCACTGTAGAATGATTAAATAGTCTCTATAGTTATTCTGTAGTAGTTTACAGTAATTATGTAAAGAGAATTTGAGACATATAGAGAAAATAACTATAGTAGCAATAAACCAGATGTATATGCTTGAAGTTTCCGATGTATCATTTAAGCTTATACCTTTTCCTTATTCTACCTAGAGAAAAGATATGGTTATTTTCAATGCTTTAATGCCTTAATCTAAGGCTCTCTATTTAAATAAAACTTGAATTCGAGAAAAGAGACGTTTTTATTTTGTATATTCATAGTCACTTTACTAATATTTATATTATTTTATTGATTTTAATTCATTGTATTAATGATTAAATATATTAATTAAAATGTATAATATGATATTATAATAATATATATATATTTAATTTTATTTACACATTTATATATATATATATATTAATATTATAAATATATATAATATATATATAATTTATCTATTAATTATACTATATATAAATATCATGAGTTTATATATCTATATATATATATATAGTATTATAGTATAATATATATATACTATGATACTATTCCTGGTTAAGCAGGGAGATAAAAGATACCTTTCGATTACTTCCCAATTGCAAATATTCCTTCCGTAAAAAAATTATATTCTATATTTTTATTAATATTTAAATAGCAATCATTTAAATTTGCTTATTAAAATAAATTATTTTACACTTATACAGTACATAGTATTATACTTTTGTCTCTAGAGGACTGGAACAATTAATATATCATAAATTCCTTATATTCGCTTGAATAATGCATAATAATGAATATCTTATTGATGGGCTTCTACTTACGGCTTAATGTATAAGGTCATTCTAATATATCAAAGTAATATATTAATTATGATATAATAATTATAATATGATATATTATAATATATAATAAGAAATAATAAGTAAATATTATAATATTTATAATTAATATATAATATAAAGTAGTAATTATATATATAATATATATTAATATGATATAGTATATTAATATATATATATATAAATATAGTTAATATAGTATAAGTAGTACTTAAATTTACCTCTATCTTATAGTATTATAATGATAATATAACTATATTAATAAAATAGGGCCGCTTTTTTATATGAAAAGGGTATATGAGAATGAGTAGGGTAACGTCACTAAACTTGTTTAAGTGAGACTGTAATTCTACTAAGTCAAATAAATATATAATATATAATATGTATAGCTATATTAATTATAATATATATATATAAGATACAATATATATATAATACATCAACAATTCAGCTAGGATTTAAAGTATAATAAATATATTATATAATAATACATATAATATATAAATAGTTAAACTACTTCATTATAGTTAGTCTATTACTCTAGTGTTAAATGCAAAACGTCAATATACCCAAATCAATCATGGCAATTAGTAAACATTATAATATTTATAGAAATATTGTTAATCTCTTGAGGATTGATAGGTATAATATAGATAGTAGTGATAAAAGGCTGTAATTAAAGGGCTATGCTCTGATTAGTTATCATTAATTAATATAATATGAAAAAGTGCTATACTCATCTATACACACTCAATAACTTTGTAACTTGTAAAAAGTTAATGAAATTGACGAATCTCAGAGAGTGAGCTTCTATAGTACCTTATGTGTTAAAGATCACTTTATCGATAATTAAAATATATTAATATTAATTAGTCGGAGATAATACGTTGTCATTTTATGGCAATATCAACAAGAAAATTTTAAATACTATTTAATATTAACTAAATATAATAATTTTTCATTTATAACGTTCATAATTAAATAATAAGTAGATTGATTGAGAATTCGAGACATGCATAGGGTATCTTAAATATCAGAGAATATAATTAACGTCGTCATTAACGTACTTTTACGGCGAAATTGTAATGAATCAGAGTTTAATTAGTTACGAGTACATCAAGATAATTATATTAATTAAATTAAATTTCCAATGTTTATCAATTATGATGATAAACTGACTCCATGTATCGGCAAGTAAAAGTATCCAATATCATAACACACTACCTTTACATACAGTTGTGAGATTGTTATCTCGGGAAAATATTCTTGTGAGAATTGAATAATTAGGCTTTAGTCTAGTGCTGTCGCTTTCAATTGGGACCCATTTTGTGTATATTTGAAAGTTACCGTAGATTAAATGTTGAGACTTGTTAATCACTAGGAGTACGTAAATATTCATATTGAGGATTCTATTTTATAATTTTTAGAGATTGGAGTAGACTACCAGCTGGTGGATTGAATGATGTATTTCCTCTGAGTTTCAAGAGATTCCTAGTATTTTTCACCGGAAAACCAAGGGGATGAGCTAGGAAAGGATTCAGAACTCTGAGGTTGATGTTTTTGCACTGCCAGATTTTAGGATTAGGCTATAGGCTCGTGTTTATATATAATAAAATAAATTTAGCATGTATATAGATAAGAATAATGATCTATATATAATCTGTATATATTTATGTTGCAGTTTCAATTATAGCTGTAGCTGTGGTAAGGATAGAATTAGAGTAATGAGGAAAGTTAAGATAGAGAGTATAGCAATTTTGATAGTAAAAGTGACTACACTGTGTAGTATGAAGTAACTATGGTAGATCACTTTTGAAATTGTGTAGAGTATTAAATATTTGAATTGCTATATTAGAATGGTTATTTAATTTATAGTTTTGAAAAGTCAAAAGCCTTGGTTATGAGTTGTGACGTATGGTCCTATCTGAAGGGTAAACGTTATATGATTTTATTTCTTTTTTGGGTATATTTATTAATAAATCTGATAATAGATGTGAGGTTTTAGGCAGGTGGAAGCTGTATGTATGTGAGTAGTGTATGCTTTCTATGATGATAGTATATTGTAGGTTGATCCTGATGGTTGAAATAGGTTGAATATACATAAAAAAGGGATGAGTATAATATAAACAGTGATTGAGTTTATTATGGGGATAATGGTAAAGTAGCAATATAATAGAGAATATGGTTTAAGTGAAGGTGATTAGTTATTTCTCTAGTATAAATTGAGAGAGGTATATAAGTGTAGATTAAGTTTAATACTTATCTTTAAACACTATTAAAGAAGTTATAATCCATATAATTAGTAATTAATATATAAATTCATAGATGTTGTGATGTATGAGTATGAGAATGGTATCATATTAAATATGAAGATGAAATAGTATGATTGATTTAGTGTTGCATAGTATAAGTATAATAGTATAAGTATAGTATAATATATATATATATGTTATGTTATTAGGATTGTCTATTTTATAATATATTAGTTAGGGGTTTGGTAAATGGTGATTATTAATCTGAGATATATATGTTTTCTATTTAGTTTATAAAATTAAGTATTATAGTGGGGGCTATTGGATTAAAGGAGAAGGTATAAATAATACACTACTAATATATATATAGTATTAGTATATATATATATAAATATATATATATATACGAATTAAATAAATATATAGTATATAGTATATATTATATTAATATTGGAAGAGAAAAATAGAAAATGAACTTTATTTATTATGCTATGCGAAGAGTACCTGAGAAATCGATATCAACAATAGTATTTTATAACAATAAACAAGTTTAGGTCAGTACATTTAAAGTCTGTTATCTGTGATACAATAATAAGATAAAGATATTACATTCATTTTTGCACACCCTGCTGTTAACAGTGATTGATATCGGGAAAAGCATTCGGATGTACAAAACTTTGCTTTGACTATATTAAATATAAAATAGAGTCAATATATAATAAGACTATCGCATATTTTAGTATAATATTATATAATCGTGTATTTTTGAATGTTGATATCTTATTTAGGTATAGTATAAAATTATTATATATATATCTTGCGATAAAGTATAGAAAATTATTAAATCTCCGTTTGAAAATCTTATATTGGAAGTTGCTGCTAATTCAGATATTTAGCTAGTATTAATGGTATAATAGACACTGTTGTATAAGTTTAGATAGTTGAGTAATTTATGACAGTCATTAGAGTTAGAGTTAGGTGATAAAGATGACTGATAGATATTAATAAGGTTAGCAGTAGACTTATAATAAGTTAATAGAATATATTTGTAAAAAACTACATATTAGCTAGGTATATGTGAGACACATGATTAGATGATGTAAGAGAGCGGATATAATATTATCAATAAGATACACTAAGGACAGAGATTGAGTTGATGAGTAATTAACTAACGCTTGACGTGGTTTGAAAATCGTAATAATACTTATAAAGATGGGCAATGCAGCATATTTATGATGCTTGAGATGAGCATTCCGATTTTTAATAAGTAAATGACACTGCTTGGAATTATAAATATATAGAGTAGTAAAAAAGATTTAAATACTTAAAATATAATTCATGTGTTTAAGATTAAGTTACGATCGAATAATTTAGACAGACTAATTCATTCAGACACTAAGTTAAGGTAAAAAAAGATAACGCTAAGCTAATTGGAAGGTTGAGGGCGTAATGAAATGAAAGGATTCAATGCTGACGCTCACCATGCAAAAAAAATTAAGTTATATAATTCATAATACCCACACTCTCTCTCTCTATTCATCTAGTCGTTATTAGCTTATATGGCAGAGAGAAAATGGATAATAAGGACGCTACTAGAAAAAGTGATTTTATGGGTATATGAAGTCACACTATTAATGATGGTAGGTAAATTTATACTTTGAACCTTTAAGAAATAATATCTAGAATGATACTCAGGATTAGGAGATAGAGTCAATAATTTTGAGTAAACTAGCGCCATCAATGGACACTGTAGAGGGAGTTGGATATTGTATTGAACATGTAGGATTACTGTATAAGTAAGAGAGATCACATTTTTGCTGAGAAATATTCTGCAACAATATTAACAGTGAGATCGTATGTAAGGTGTTAGATAACGAGAGGCTTGATAGTGTCACCGTGTGTATTAGAGAGCAGTGGTTGAAATGTCCTTAGGGCCACTTTTTATACGAGTATGTATTACTTTTGTCTTAGTATTATAGAGATTTAATCTTAGTTCTTAGAGATTTGATTTTATTGATTAGTAGATGTAAGCTACAAAGGTAAGTTTTAAAATGATTTAATTTATAAGGTATTTACACATTTCCGAAGTTTAGGTACATAATCAGACACACTGCAACTTATATAATACTGCCTCACGAGGTCATAAACTTAGCTATACTGAGTAAATATCTCACTTCAAACATGATTGCAATATATGATCTCTGTTAGTCGAAGACTATGATGATTGATTTGGAATACTCATGGTAAGATTCAGATGATTATTGGCTAATGTATAATCCCTCCACAATCTAAGTCTGATACTCATCTGACGTAATTATCCTTCCAGAATGATTATATTGCTATTAAAATTAGAGTGATGATCAATAAGCTAGTTTTTAATATTGATCACTCATACTATATATTATCGGTAATCAGTTGTGATAAAGTAGATTTCCCCGGGTAATTAAACGATAAAATTACATAGATTTATGCATCTCTCGAGTTTGATATTCTGAATCTAGTTTGCGTATATGCGCGAGAAAAGGATAAGGATTGGTAACTAGTAAGAAATTTACGTTAGACGTATGAAAAATCAAGGTGTTGAGATACCTCCGAAAGTGTACTTTTTATAGAGGTCACTAATGGGCTAGCAATGAAAACTGTACGATCACTTTGACAGGGATTCATCATAGGGTCATATGATCGTAAGCTAAAGCTGTTCGTCTGTACATGTTGCCAAAAATATAGGCTAATTGGAGATAAACTAGCATGATGGAGTAAATACTAGAAACATAAAAGGACTGAGTTTAGGTAGGTGGTAAGATGGTATGATACTTTTAAAGTTTGTCGAGTATTCTGTGTTTATGTATAGAAATGGTACAATCTAGATCGAGAGTTTGATCTATATATAAAAATGGGAATTAAGTAGCCTATCAAGAGAGGGGGCAATTGTACAAGTAAGTACACTCAAGGAGGATATATGACTCATATAGATAGATTGTGATATTAGTCAAGGGACATCTTTGTCAGATCAAGACTCTTATGTTTTGGATTATTCTGTGCACACGAGAGTATGTACAAGCGTCAACATAAAATAAAAGATTAAGATTTTCCACGCTCATAGTGATGAGGTACCTCCTTACTAATAATGCAAAAAGGATATACTGCGTGTAAGACTCACTCATATTTATTTGTTTTGGAGTATCCCCAATCAACATAAGTTTGTTAATTGACAGTACGGCTATATTTGAGAGCATTATTCGTGTTTCTCAGTTGCGGAGATAGTATAAATAAAATATCATCGGTATGTATGTGTATGGATGTTTACAGAGAGTTTAACATTATTAACCATGTAACTTAGACATTCAAAATATGAAGATTTTATTGTATGCTACAATATGTAAAGCATAGTGTATACACGGAGATTTTAATGAGTAACCCAGTAGCTAGATGGAATAATTTTTGGATAATAGGGAGAGTGTATACTGAGGATGAGGACGATATGATAGGGATAACGTGCATGCTTATAATTCTTCGTGTATCTGTGTGTGTATGTGTATCTTTTGACTAATTAATTATATATGTATATGGATGTAGGGTAATATCTTACACTAGATATGATATATGATCTGTTTATCTAGTTACCAAAGAAGGAAAACTTGAAGTGCTTACACACTACAAAAAGTAATGAGTTATTAGGTTATTAGAACGTGTTATAATCCTAGACTTAATTGTGATGAAATAGTGCTAACTCTTAACCTATCTATATTATCATCCCTGCGAGTAATTCTGTGTCTACTGAAGATATGACGCGAAATGTTGTAAGAAGTTTTGAGAGATATGCTGACTGTAGATAATAATTCATAATATATGGCATGCTCATGATATCATGTGAGGGCGCTATATAGAATCTCAACATGATATGGTAGTATATCATGAAGATGCTAGTTGAAATCATACTGATATAGAAGTTGAACGAGACTAACTACTCTCCTCCATATATGAAGTTTTATCATGCTCGAACTAGACTGGTGAGTCAGTACTAGAACAATTAGTTGTCTGAGTTTATTTAATAATTTAGTGGTATTAAATGTTGGATTTGACGAAGGTAGAACAGGACGGATGCTATTCTGTATGTTAATAGTTAGTAGTAAGAAATAGTTGATGAGTAAAGTGGCATGGAAGTGGACCTGGTGAATAAATCGGTTGGTGAAATGGCAAAGGGATTAAAAGGTCTTGAATGTAGTTTGCATTACATTAGTTAGGAGCATTACACTCATTGAGTACCAAGATTAAAACATTATGATAAAATCACCAATTATCTTCAGGAGCACTTCTATTAGATATCACAGAAATAGTTCCAACATTATCATAATTATCTGTAAAAAGCACGCATTTGGTAATAAGAAAAAGTAATAGATCGCAATCTTTAATAAATATGTTCAATTGATGTTTGCATATATAGAGTACCATATATACTAATAATAAGTGAGTAAGTTGACTCATTATATTGGTATAGTGAATGAAAGAACTCTGTAATACAAGACAGTTGCGATCGAGTAAGTAATGAATTCGGTTTATATAGAAAGATGTGTTGTGATCAGAGTAATGTAAGCAATTAAAAGGGAGTAATAATGAGAGTATAATATAATGATATAAAGTTGCTATTGTAAATGAGCATTAGGACTTGTGTCAGATGAAGTTATAGGGTAGGCATTTAACTTGGATCCTATAGTCGTTATATTAAGTCTAATATGTCAGGACGCATATCATTACTCTTGTAAGCAAGGATCTCAGTATTTAAACATTGGTGAGAGTGAGTGTATGTTGAGGATTTAATTATATATAATTGCCCTTGACAAAGCCTATGAGCACATCCGGTACAGTATATACGTTTATGGAATATTGAGATAGGCGGAGACATAGTTAAATACACGATAATTGCTAATGAAACAGTGAGGAGTGAAATTGTTAGAAAGTCTTGGTCTATGCAGTGTCAGAACGAATACATTAAATTAACAAAGGTGCATAGAATAGTTAGAAGTTAAGTAACGAGCACTGGCAGCACACAGTTCTTTAAAGATATATAATATGATGAAGTAGCATATTAGGTTATACTGTGGATACCCATTAATAAAACTGACTAGCGTGGTGAAGCACCAAGATGAGCGACTTTCGTCGGAGGGATTTAAGCCTCAACCAAAGTGGGTTTAACCAGGATTCTAATGGCCCCGAACCGAAGTAATTGGATGTTAGATTATTTGGAGAATTTTTTTAATTACAACAAAATTTATCGCTCTCGCGAGAAATTAATTTATTACAGTAAGCAATGATTATCGGAAATTTACTAATACGAAGAGTGTGCTATTTTTCCTCTCCTGCATAAAAATTTTGTTGGCTTCGCCTCACCCGGGCTTTGGCTCTCCTATCACTATAATACATCATATCTCACTATATAACTAACTATCAAAAAAAAGTCACATATATAGTATTATATATAATCATACATACTAAATTTTTTTCAATATACAACAGCATATATGTAATAAGCATGTTAATATAAATATATTTAAACAAAGATGTAATTTCTATTCTTTGATTCTTTTTTTCAGTATATATAGGATTAAGAAATATATATAAAAAGCAGAGACTGCCAACTCATTTTAGATAACCTTTACAGAGGAGAGAGCTTTATATTATCCTACTTAAAATTTACAAATATATAAATGTTAAAAAATAAATTTATTAATTATTATATATATTAATATTATTTTAATATATATCTCTCGAGTTCTGTTAGGTAATAATATGTATATTAATATAAATATATTGATATATATATATATATATTATTATAAAAACTCTATAATATATTATATATTCATTTATATATCATATTTGTTTGTGTATTTATGTTATAACTAGTGAGTAGAATAATATAATATGTATATACTATATAAACGAGTGGCATCATATTTGATTACGTTGAAAGATTTTTATGGAAGCAAAATTAAATTAGAAAATGATTTCGTTCGAAGGCTCCCTGTTAAGACCGACCGACTGAAATTCAACTTCGATTCCTATTTTAAAATATAGCGATCATGGCAACTGTATTCTCCTGGTCAACCAAAAAATAATTCCGTTTTTCCGAAATGCTAGGAACGAACTCCTGTATGGTTTGTATATGAAAGGTCGTTTTTTTAAAAAAAATCGCAATTATTAAATAATATATTATACCGTATATAAGATATAATATATATTATATCTGCATATATATAATATTATATATATATATATATATGAGATGACAAAACGGAACGTGCCTGATATATATATATATTATATATATATATATATATAGTATATATATATTTGATATATCTATATTATATAGAGTATCACAATTGGTAAGCATGTATATATATATATATATATTAATATATTTATAGTATAATATTAGTATATTATTATATATATATATTATATATTTATTTATATATATATATTATATATTATCATATATAAATTAGTATATAGATAATATATATATATTTAGTATGATATATAATATATATTAATAATATATATATATAGTATTTATGTATAATTAAATTAATATATAATTATATTATGTAATATGGTATATATAAATAATTATAATATATATAATTATATGATTATGTTAATATAGTATATAAGTATTAGTATAGTATATTTATATATATATATATTTATATATATAAAAAATTTATAATAGTATACTATAGATAATTGATATATATTGAAAATTTTTTTTAAGTATATATAATCCATTATAATATATATAATATATTAGTATATAAAAGTAAGGGGCGTATGTTATTAAAGAGGGTATGCGGCTATTTATACAATATTTCGGTATACTAGTATTATTGTACTATATATATATAGACTATTCTACAAATAATATAATATAGTATTATAATATACTATACTATATTCTATTATTACTATTATTATATAATAGAATTATTTATCTTTACGAGAGTCATACAGTGTAATATATACATTTATGATTGATGTATACTATATACATTAATGTAGCTAACTATATATATAAGGCTATATATATTAATTAAACTATAAAGATATATATATATAATATATAATATAATATGGATACCATATACAATATTAAGCAGTACGTAATGTCTATATCGGATATTATATATATATGGAATATATCTTTACGCGTGTGATTAGTACTTAAAAAGGAGTGATATAGGTATGAAGATATATAGATAAGCAATAGAGAAATAGATGATATTAATAATATATGAGTATATCTATGTTAACTAATATCTTATATAGATATAAAATATTGATTATATTTATCTAGAATACGGAGTTTTAAGTATTAAGTAAGAACTACCTTAATGTCTAATATAATACGTAGTTTCTATTAGTAAGTACCTATTATTGTATTTTATAATATGTAGTTTCCGCATAATTGTATCTATATTTAATATCTTCAATAATAAATAGTAATTAGTATATAATTATATATATATATTAAATTTAATAGCTAAATATATAAGTTTATTAATATACAGTTGAACGAAAATGCATTTATACACTTTAACCTATTAATATTCTTTTAGTTAGATAGCTTTTACTATTATTAAATTTGGATTTTTTTTTTTAATTATAATTATAACAGTATATTCTTTTCAAGTTAAATTTATAACTGGATTTTTTTTAATTTTTTAGATATGATAGTATTTACTATATAAAATCTCATATATTATTATATATATTATAATAATCAATTATAATAGTAATTAAGTAATTGAAAAAGTAAACTTACGGTAATATAGTGGACTAAAATCGTCGATGATATTGAAAACAATGTTATCAAATATACAATTCCATTATGAAAATAAAGTTTATAACCAATTTATTTTAAAATGATTGTATTTAGACTTTCTTATATATTATTACAATAAAATTCTATGGCTAAACTATTATAAGTATTATAGTATATCTATCATATAAGCTAGTTGAACTATAAGTCATTTAGTGAGAGTACATTCACAAATAAGGATTATGTAGCATAATAACTAATTAATATTTAATCAATAATAACATATAATTAAACTATAACTTATATTATAATATCCTTCAGACTTCTCACATTAAGTTTCTGTTATAATATATACTTATATTTATAATATATCTATTAATACCAAATTAATGATCTTTCAATATTGAACGTGCGACGGACTAAACTAAATCTCAATAAAGGTATAAGTGCTAGTATCTACAATATTTACAGTCATCTTACTCTCTCATAAGACTCACTCATAAGCTAATTATATATCATGCGAATTTTATTATGATACATAAATATATCAGTATGTAAATATTTTATTCCATATTATATAAAAAAAATTCTTTTCAATATCTTTTGTTATATGTACAAAAATTGTCGTTTTTTTCGCGCCAAAATCCAAAATTTAAAAATCATTTCAACTCTTGTGATATGCAACCGATATGTTGTATATATTATAATACAATTTTTAATAAATATTCTAAAATCCAATGAGTTAAGGCGTTTATATTTTCAACCTCTATAAGTATTAGTAACCAGTCTAGAAAAACTGGATGCACAAAACATAGCTTTCAAGGAGTTTTCAAGACGCCTCGGCATTCCTTTATCAGAGAGAGAAAAACACTATCCCAAAGATAAGTCTTTTACTTAGACTGCAGAGGTTGAAGAGGCCTTTATTGAAATCAAGAATCATCTTCATAGATTCACAACTCTTCCATTTTATCATTCAAATGTTACCCATCTTCAACTTGTAGCGAATAGTAGTCAGACATCTTTAGGAGCAGCCTTTCATGATGGTTGATGGACAGCCAGTACATATAGATTTTTCTACAGCAAAAAGCTATCAGAATAACAACGTAAATACTCAGCTTTCGACCGTGAACTTCTTACAAGCATATGAAAGAAATATCATATTGTGCATTGAATCACAAACCTCTTGTTTCAGCTTTCTATAGTAGGAATCAAGCAAAAAGTAATCAGCAACAACGTCATCTTTTTGTCTTAACAGAATATGCCTCTTCAATGACCTACCTTAGGGGATAGCATTGTGGCAAATGCTTTTTCCCGAATATCCTCGGTAATAGTAGATGCCATCGATTTACCTGATATCACTCGTTTTCAAACACCATATTAAGAAGCTACCAGTTTTCAACCTCGTCTTCATTCTTACCCTTTACAAGATAATCATGAAATATGGTGTGATACCTCATCAGCTTTTCCGAGACCATTTTTGCCAAAAACCTTATCGTGAACAAATCTTTAAAAATTTTCATCTTCGTATCTTTTCTTCGTCTTATCAAGACAAGATATTTCTGGCCTAATATGGATCGTGACGTCAGAATTTTGGTTAGCTTTTGTCAACATTGTCAACTCTCAAAAATTCAACGTCATACTAAACCACCTATTGCTGCCATGGAAATTCCGTCGTAGAGATTTGAAATAGTGCATATCAACATCGTGGGACCATAACCTACATCCATTCTCCTTTACCGATACTTCGGCTCCAATATCTTCTCACGTGCATCAACAAGAACACTAAGTGGACAGAACCATTTTTTATATTGAATACAACTTCAAAATCGGTCGCATTTGACTTTATGCAATGGATATCAAGATTTGGAAATCCTCTTTATGTAACCTCGATTGGGGATCTCAGTTTCAAGGATAATTTTTCCCCGAACTATCAAAATTGATTGGATTTCGTCGACT
>JABUQX010027924.1:0-25000 GCA_015478945.1 Trachelipus rathkii
TAAAGTATGGTTTAACTTAAATCTTATTTGAAGTTTGGTAAATATTTTTAAAAAAATTTACAGGGTGTCCAAAAATCAATTTTTTGGAAAATCGGTAACTTTGAACCTTAATATCTCTGATGGGGTAAGTGCTAAAAATCTGAAATTTTCACACATTATACTACTACCATAGATGTTCCTTCACCTGCAATATTGACTTTGGTATTTGCTTGTTTTAAGAAATACAGCCATTCAAAAATGCCAATGTTATATTTTTTTTAAGTTGTGTTATGAGTTATTATTATAGTTATTATAGTTCAAGACAATACATAGACAAATGAAATAGTGTGGCATCAAGGAGAAATGAAAACAATGTTAAAAAAATTTAATTTTAAGGTTAATATACATAAGAATGTACCATTATATCTACTGTAAATGACAAAATTAACTAAATAACTTTTGAAAAATTTATCTATATATATATATATATATATATATATATATACATTTTTATCTTCTTATCTTAGATAGTTAGGAAGGTGAGAGAGAGGAGGAGGAGAG
This sequence comes from Trachelipus rathkii, assembly GCA_015478945.1. Lineage (NCBI taxonomy): Eukaryota > Metazoa > Arthropoda > Malacostraca > Isopoda > Trachelipodidae > Trachelipus > Trachelipus rathkii. Next base: position 541 of record JABUQX010027924.1, read on the forward strand.
AGAGAGAGAGAGAGGAGAGAGAGAAGAGGAGGAATGGAGTCAAGCCCAGAAAGTTTTCGTAAAATATTTTTCATTGGCATCCATACCCGATCGCAATCTGACATCTTGAATGAAGTTCTGGGTCCGGAAGGATGATAAAAATATATGTAAACATCATCGTTCTCCACACTTATTTCTTTTACCTTTCCAATCCACCATTGGTCATCATATACGCAAGCTACTGTGTCATTTATCTCTACACTTAATGAAACAATTTTGCTGACACAGTGGTCTTCGTAAACGTCAGTTTTTGAGGTTGGATAGCACCTAATTATGTTCTCTGAAAGTGGAAAGAATTTTTGAAAGTTTCTTGTTCCCTTAATTCTCAAACAATTTTCATATCTCGTTTTAAGTCTTTCAATGTGTTCATGAATTTCTTCTTCTTTTACGAGAAAATAAGTTATTCCTCTTATTTTCTCTTTGCAGAATGAATATATTTGGTCAATATTAAGAATTTGGTGTGTTGTTCTTTGTAAGCTGACTTTGCTTAATTCGCGCTTTGTTGTTCCTCCAACCCCATCACAGGCATTTTTCCTGTGGCAAGATGCAAAGAAATGCCATTCAGCTTTTAATGCGAAATCTTTTTGGTGATGGCAAATGTTAACAAAATTTTTTTATTCTTATACTGGCTACCACTTCCATCTGAAAAATATACTAGCTTTTCAACTTTAGGCAAATTATGTTTAATATATTTTACTACATATGTTTGGAAGACGTGAACAACTGATGTGTTGTGCTCTAAGTAGTTACTTAAAGCACAAAGAGAGTGACTTCTTAATTTACTATTTTCATCTCTAAAATATAGAACAAATGGGTGCAAAGTAGCTTGGTCATTGACCCAATGATACCCTTGAAATTCGTCTTGGACTACGTATGTGTAGTTCTCGGCAAAATCAGCCAAGATTATGCATTCATTTTCAGAAAGTTTTTCTTTCAAAAATTTTGATTGAATTTTAGAAATATAATGGTGACTTTTGAGATTTGCCAAATTTTCAACCATTGAAAATATTGATGAGTAATATATATATATATATATATATATATATATATATATATATATATATATATATATATATATATATATATATATATATATATATATATATATATATATATATATATATATATATATATATATATATATATATATATATATATATATATATATATATCAAACTTTTTAAAAGTTATTGAGTTAATTTTGTCATTTACAGTAGATATAATGGTATATTCATATGTATATTAACCTTAAAATTAAATTTTTTTAACACTGTTTTCATTTCTCCTTGATGCCACACTATTTCATTTGTCTATGTATTGTCTTGAACTATAATAACTATAATAATAACTATCATAACATAACTTAAAAAATTTTTTTTTCCATTTTGAATGGCTGTATTTCTTAAAAAAAGCAAATACCAAAGTCAATATTGCAGGTGAAGGAACATCTATGGTAGTAGTATGATGACCGTACCGGTATCGGTATCGGTATCGGTGGGTATCGGTCGATTTTGAGGTATCGGTATCGGTATCGGTATCGGGAATTTTGAGAGTAGTAGTATCGGTATCGGTAAAATTTTGCCGATACCTTTAACCGATACCACACATTTTGCGTCTTTAAATTGATTTCGATATATATATATATATATATATATATATATATATATATATATATATATATATATATATATATATATATATATATATATATATATATATATATATATATATATATATATATATATATATATATATATATATATATATATATATATATATATATCCGTAATCGACGGATCTGATCTGACGATCTGATCTGTTAATTGGTTGCTATTTCCTGTGATGCTTGACCGACATGTTTCACCGAAAATGTGTAAACAAAAAAAAATGACGGCTGGTAGGCCGGTTTGAATTGATGAATGTTTTTTATTCAATAAAATCAGCTTTAAATCTAATTTCTCCCAAATCGATAAACTCCATCACAATAGATCAATTTTGTATTATAAAACCATATTTTTTTTTGCATTATTATTTTTTTTTTTTTGTTTATCCGAAATCGACGGGCTCCATCACAAAAGCTGGTTTCAATTGTTTGCAAAACAAAAGTAAACCTCGTAAGAAATCGTGGTTCGCTTTTGTAACGAAATCTGAATTAGTTCAGGCAATCAGGAGTGCCAAAGAAGTCGTCTTATGGATGTTAAGTGTAGGTTTAGGTGTTTTTATATATAAAGATTCCAAATTTTTAAGTTCTTCATCTGTAAAAGCATTTTGAAGAATGGAGAATTTTTGAAGAGATATAGGGTGCCTATTGAGGTCATAGCGATCTCTGACAGCTAAATTCTCTGGTTGAGAGATGGGGAGATTAGTTTGAAAGGAAATGTCCATGTGTTTGAAGGTTCGCATCTTTAGTTTTGTAAAGTTTGACCTACATAGTCGACGTTGCAGTCGACACATTTATATTTGCAAACGATGTGTGACCTGTCAAGTTCATGGGGATGCTTTCTTTAATCTTAAAGAAACTTCCAACTGAGTTGTTGTTAATAAAAAACATAAGAAACTTGCATTGTGGAAAGTTTTTGTTTAAGATGTTTCTAATCTGAAAGTGAAGATCATTGAAATGTAGAGAAGCCGAGCGTAAACAGGAAGTTTAGGAACATCCTATGCAGTAGTTTTAGGGCGATAAGTGTTATCGAGAACGAATAAACAAGTTTATCAAAAAGGTTAGAGGGATAAAGATTAAAGCTAGAAAATTTACGGCGAAAGGTGATTTCTTCATGGAAAAACTTCCAATCAGAACAAATAACAAAGGCTTGTATATGCTGGGCCTTAGGCCCGCAATTTTATGAATAAAGGAGATAGAAATAAAGAAATTAGTCCCAAGTAAAGTATTAGTGGGCTTGCGATAAATAGAAGTAGAAAGCCCACTAATGTTTTACTTGGAACTAATTTCTTTAGTTCTATCTCCTTTAATCATAATTGTAATAATACGAAGCGTTTACGATAGAATGAATTTTATTAGTATTTTCTTTGCTTTTAATTTAGACCGTTTTCGTTTTTGTCATTTGTGCTTACGCTCGATAAGAAATGCTCACCCAGTTTTAGCAAGAATTTCCTGTTTAAACGACCGCGATTTCGTGCTAGGCTTACTTTTGTTTTTAAGCATTTGGAATCAGCTGTTGTGATAGAATACGTGGTTTTGGAATAAACAGAAATAAAAAATAACAAATGGTTTATATTACAAATAATTGATCAACTATTTGTGATGGTTTATCCATTTGGAAGAAATTAGATTTAAAGCTGATTTTATTGAATGAAACATTCATCAATTCAGACGGGGCATACCACGCCGCCATCTTGTTTGTTTACATTTTTTCGTAAGAACGTGATCAAGTAATGGGAAATAGCAACCTTAAAGAAGAGTTAAGGGAAATTCCTTTACGTTTGGCAGGAGCATTTCAAGATTTTTCGGTAAGTTTGACAAAAACGAACGCAAACTCGAGCATTTTTTACGTCTCGTAAGCACAAATGCAAAAAAACGAAAACGGTTTTATATATATATATATATATATATATATATATATATATATATATATATATATATATATATATATATATATATATATATATATATATATATATATATATATATATATATATATATATATATATATATATATATATATATATATATATATATATATATTTTTTCTGTTGTCACCACCACTCACGGGCAGAGCGTTATTCGTGAGGTGTGATACGCCGGTAACTTTCATCCACTAGCGCAAAATACGCAGGCTTTAAAGTGAGGGAGATTAAATTCAGCAGGAAACACAGAAGATGGAAGAGAGTTCCACAGAACAGAGGTGGCAGGAAAGAAGGAAGCACCGCAGCGAACTAGCCCGGAGTTACCAATATCTACACAAAACTCGTGCGCAGACACAGCACCCCTTGTGCTACGAGGGCGTCGTAAAGGTGGTGGTACGCGAGTGGTAAGTTCCCTCGAACACCTGCCGCTGCGGTACCTATAGAAAAGAGATAAAGCACCAACATCGTGCCGCAAAGATAGAGGGTCAAGTGAACTGGAAGGTACAGGACAGTTTATAAGCCTTTTGGCCTTTGACTCGACCCTGTCCAAAAGCCGGGTGAAACCAGAGCCCCCCAGATATGAGAACAGTACTCTACAATAATGGCATCTCTTGTGCTAGCTGGAGTAACTGAGAAGAGGAAAAGTCTCAGTCTAAACAGAACTCCCAGTTTCTTTGAGGCCGCCCTAGCAACCGTTGTGATGTGAGGTTTCCAAGACATTTTTTTTGTTTATGTTAAGGCCAAGGATGTTTATATTGTCAACAGGAGAGACGAGAGAACCGTCGAAAGAGATAGGAAAGTTAGAAGGTGTTTTAGAGAGGGAGATTTGTAGAAGTTGGGTTTTTAAAGAATGGAATTTCACAAGGTTGAGACGACCCCACTCGGAAATTCTATCCAGATCAGCGAGAATAGAATCGGAAAGATTAAGACGAAAGGCAATTCTAGAAGTAAAAGAGGGAACAGAATTGAAATGAGTTGAAGAATGAAGGGTGCGAGTCACGCATATGAGTGATAGAGTTAGATGTGCAGGTGAGAAGATCACTAAGAAAAGGAATAAAGTAGGAGATAAGACAGAACCCCGAGGAACACCACTATTGACAAAGAAGATGCCTCATCAACCACAGCCGCCATTGAGCGACTTAGAAAGTTAGACATAAGTAAGCAAAGAGAAGGAGGAAACCCAAAGGAGGGGAGCTTAGAGAGCAGTGACTCGTGCCATACCCGGTCAAATGCTTTTATATGTCAAGCGTCACCACAAGTCTCCCTGTAGTTCCTAAGAGCGGAAACCATAAATCGGTTAAATAGGAAAGTAGATCGCCAGTAGACCTTGAACGCCGAAAGACCATAATGGCGATCGGAAAGAAGGAAATGGGATTCCAGATGATCTAAGAAATGAGAGTTGAGAAAGTTTTCAAAGATTTTAGATAGAAGCAAGTGAGAGCTATAGGGCGATAGTTAGAAGGTTCAGAGCGGCTTCCTTTTTCGGAATAGGGTTGGACATGTGTGCGAGCTTCCAACACAGGGAAAGTGCTAGTATTGAGAGATAGAGAATATAGTTGAACGAGGGGCGGACAGTAAGCACATTCCCCTCAAAACTCGGGAGGAATGCCATCCGGGCCACCCCGCCTTCCTAACGTCTTCACATAGATCTCAGAAAACCATGTACCCTTTGATCAATGTAATCACAGTAAGCATTACATTACGCCTGATGAGGAGAAGGAGGAGGAGAGGTTCAGAACTGTCCAGGAGTGCTTGAAAATCTAGGAAAGAGAAGAGATCGGCCTTACAATTGGAGAGTTATATATATATATATATATATATATATACATATATATATATATATATATATATATATATATATATATATATATATATATATATATATATATATATATATATATATATATATATATATATATATATAATTTTTAAAACTTTTATTTTAATAAACGTGATGAATCCCTAATCCACTAGCCACATTTAAACGATAGTTGCTCGCGAGATACGGCCTGGGTACCGCCGCAGTGTAGAGAATATTATGGTTTCGTTAACCAGTACTTCGATATAGTATATATATATATATATATATATATATATATATATATATATATATATATATATATATATATATATATATATATATATATATACATATATATATATATATATATATATATATATATATATATATATATATATATATATATTAGGCCATATTTATAGGAGTAAAAGTATCGGTATCGGTATCGGGTATCGGCAAAAATTTCGGTATCGGTATCGGTATCGGACTTAAACCAAGCAAATACCAAAGTCAATATTGCAGGTGAAGGAACATCTATGGTAGTAGTATAATGTGTGAAAATTTCAGATTTTTAGCACTTACCCCATCAGAGATATTAAGGCTCAAAGTTACCGATTTTCCGAAAATTGATTTTTGGACACCCTGTAAATTTTTTTTAAAATATTTACCAAACTTCAAATAAGATTTAAGTTAAACCCTACTTTAGTATGTATCATCACACAAAATTTTATATCGTTAAATTATTTCCTTCTTTTAATAATACACCCATGAAAATGGAAATTTCTTCGATTTTTAACACAATTTTTCGGATTCATTTTCATGGTGAAATATTATTTTCCCAAAAAAAAACAGGAAAGGCCAAATGTACCTTAAAGTATCCCTAACAAATCTATATGAAATTTGGTATAAGAATTACCAATATGGAGATATGACTTAAAATGTTACCTCTATTAAGTGATAAATTTTGCTCCACCTGGTCAAACATTTTGGCTCACCCTGTTACAACCAGAGTAAATCTACAAAAACGAATGGTGGTTTTGAACTTTCCAGGGATAACATTAACGCCATGCAAAATATAAAAAGTTTTAAAAAATTATCGAGCGGGCATATATATATATATATATATATATATATATATATATATATATATATATATATAGAGAGAAAATGTGTTTATATATATGAAAGAGTGAGGGAGAGGAGAAGAGAGAGAGAGAGAGACTGGTGGACAGAGAGAGGAGAGAGGAGAGAGAGAGGGAGAGAGAGAGAATATATATATATATATATATATATATATATATATTAAAAAAATATCACTTTAATTTAACTTTCTTTCGGACTTGTGGGGGAGGAAACATGTTATGAAATAAATATATGCGTAAATTGTCTCCAAAGTTTTGTCAAATTCTTTTTCATTGATGTTATAATTTCCAATATTATAAAAAAAACATAAATAAATTTAAAGAAAACGTTTACTTTAATATGAGTGTTATTTACGCAAGTTTTTGATTTTACAAATTGCGGAAGTATAATCAGAGAAACTTTCTTATATATTCCATGAGTACATGCACTTTACAAATATTTGTCAATAAAAACTATTTATAATAATTATCTTGCAATATGTACAAAATATTATATTATACAATATTTTACATTATTTTGTTACATAAATGGTAAAATACTTAAAGAAAAGAAACAATTTAAAAGTGAACAGAATTTCTCTCTCCAAACAAAATATAGGTATGTCAGAACTGACAGATTTTAAGCATGAAATTTAATTTTTATAAGTAGTTTTTAAAAACATATAATACATTTTACGTAATAATTGTTACATAAAAAGAAAGTCTATATCAAACAAACATTATATAATCAAACACTCTAATCAAATATTATTAATTTATGAATAAAAACTATTTTGTCTGTAAAAAATGCAAAGTATTTTGCACTTCTGAACTTGACCTTCACGCCTCAAACTTATTTTAAATGAAAAACAGCGCCAAATAAGGGCTCGCAAATGCATTTTGGCGTTCCTCCCAGAGTTTTGGAATATTACTTCCAAATTAAATCTATATAATACCATAATGTATTAATTGAAGTTTATGAATATAAAACAAGAAAAACTTTTACTCTTTAAAAAATGCAAAGTCTATAACCTCGGTACCTCTCAAAACTTTATTTTAAATGAAAACAAAACAAAAAAAGAGAACGGTGAAATGCGTTTTTAATAATCTAGGACTATGTTGAAATTAAATCTATATAAACCATAATTTTATAAAATATGATAAAAAACAAATGCTGTAAAATATTATATTATATTATAATTTGCAAAATCTAGCAGATATCATGATGTAAAAATTCTTCTAATAAAATAAATGTATTTTTTACGTCTCCAGCAAGAGAGCGAAAGTGCGTACGTGAGCAACTAGCGCTCAAAATTGTACCATTTTCTCTAGGAGCAAAATTATTATCACAAATAAGGCATACAAAATGCTAAAATAACAAAAATTACATTGTTCAGCACTACATTATCAAGTCAAAACAATAAAAACCAATATTTACAATTATCATGAATAATGCAGTAGAATTCGTATAAGAAAAAATATTTACTATATAAGCATAATTTCTTTGAATGTGATTATAAAAGAAAATGCAATACATTTTATGGGTAACACACACACACACACACTAGATACATATATATATTATATATATTATATATTATATATATATATATATATATATATATATATATATATATATATATATATATATATATATATATATATAGCGCACCTAAGCTCAGTGGTAGAGCACTAGCCAAGCAAGTGAGGGGGCCAGGTTCGGAGATGGTTGAATCGAGAGAAATGGAGTGATTCTTTATTATTCTAGCTTCGTCCCAGCCGTTAATGGTACATTGGCAGCGTGCTGTTGCTATGGGAAAAACTCGGGTTACCCTTTTTTTGCTGATTAGTGTCCTTGGCCAGCCGCGTGGATTGCCTGTTTAAGGCCAAGTTTACTCTCAGGACTCTGTTGTTGTCCTTACCTGATCAGGTGCGTCATAATCGTTCTTACCTGGATGATTTTTATTTGGTTTTATTATATATATTATGATATATTTATAATTATATTATATTATAGTGTATATATATTATTATTTTATTATATATAATATATATATATTATATATAATATATATATATATATATTATAATATATAATAGTATAATATATATATATATATAATATATATAATATATAATATAATATATATAATATATATATATAGTGATATATATAATATATATATTAATTACAGTGGCTGGGCTCTAGAACTTTGCGGGGCCTGGGCGGCAATGGCAGCCCTAAGCTTTGCGGGGCCCTGGGCGGTCTTTTCGTAGAAAACATACACAAGTGGGAGTCCTGGGCGGTGTTTTCGTAGAAATCATACACAAGTATATAAAGTATAAAATCTATTATATTATATTACTATATATATATATATTATATATATATTAATAATATATATAATATATATATATATATATATATATATAAGTATATATAGTTTATTGCGCAGCTCATTCGCGATATTGGGCGTTAAATTTGTTATCTCCTGGGCAATGCGCGTCGAGGCTTTTATAAGGCGCGGGGCCCAGGGCGATTGCCAGGTCGTCCCTGCCCTGGAGTCTCTGCCCAACTGTAATGATATTTATATATATAATATATATTAATAATTATAATAAATTTAAATAAATAGTATTATTTATATATATATATATATATATATATATCATAATATTGCCCAATATTATTATATTGTTTTTATATATATTAGTTATTATATTAATATATATATATCATTATATATATATATATATTATCTATATATATATAATATTATTATATATATACTTATATATATATATATATTATATATATAATATATATATATTTATATATATATATATTTATATATAATATATATATATTAGTATATATAATATACTATATAGTATTATATACTGATATATATATATATATATAATATATATATATATATGTCGGTATAAAACAATTTTACACCGCGATCATGAACTCGACCTGATCGCCAACAGCGTCGCCGTTAGACATGCACAGACGCTTAACACTGAGCTCCAATCCGCTCCGATCAAAGAGGCATCTAGAAACAGTTTACAAGTCCCTTGCTTCGATATCACTGCTTTGAAGCTCGGTCTTGCTTAAAATCCATCAGAAGGGTTACTTGATACCCCTAACTCGGGACCACATGCATTCCGGTGGGTGTGCTCCTAGGTAGAAGGAGCCAACAAACCAAGAGTCAAGGCAACGCCAAACATAGGTACAACAACGAACAGTTGCGACATGACGTTTGCAATAATAAATTATCTATTGCAAAAATAGTTCTGAATTGCTTTGTTGTTTCTATGTTGCTTGCTTGGACTTGGTTGTTGCTCCTGTGACCTCAGACACCCCAGCGAATGGCCTATGTGGACCGCACTAGGTTCCAAGCAACCTCTTGTATGGATTTTTAATAAGTTCCGATTTCAACAGGGTCTTCGAATCAGGGACCTTAAACTGGTTCCGAGATGCCTGCTTTAATGGGGAAGGTGATTGGACCTAGCGTTAAGGCGTCCTTGTACATGCCAACGGTGACGCTGGGGTTGGCGATGGTTCGAGTCTTATCTGCGGGTAAATTTTCTCCGCCTTATATGTCGCAGACTGTTGTTGTGCCCAATTTGCGTGCTTGAGCTTTGGTTGCTGCTCCTGTAACCAGGAGCACCCCAGCGAATGCATGTGTCCCCAAAATACTTTACTCAGTTTTTAATGGATATATTTAATACAATATATATAATATATATACTTATATTATATATAGTTATATATATATATATATATATATATATATATTATCAGTATTATATTTATTTATATATATATATTTATATATATATAATATTATAGGGCCAAAGAACGCTGCAAAGAAGTTAATGATAATGTATGTCTTAGACCTGCTGTTACAGTTGGAAACTTGTGTCGAAGAACGAAATGAATAAAGGAACTTTAATATTAATGAAAATGATAATAAGTATGTGTATGTTTATTTATTTAACCCATTTTTTAAATAGTTCGCAAAATTATTATATTCATTTATCCATAAATCAGTAAAGCTATATATATATATAATTATATATAATATATATATAATAGTATATAATATTATATATATATTAAATATATATATATATCATATATAATTTATATATATAGTATATTATATAATATAGCATCCTTACTCTTTCTCACCCTTGACTACTCCTCATGGAGATGGGCCATATCACGCCGAACGCAACCGGCCTCCTCCAGAGATCCTCAGGAATGTTATTTTCACGTTTTCCATGTGTGAGATATTATCTTAAATAGGAGAGAAGAAATGTGGGATGGTGTCGCTCCGGTAACTGTGTTACCAATTTTGAACAGAACTTGTGGTGGTTTTGTTAAGGTGCAAATCTGTGTTTGGTGTATTGTAATTTAGTGCCGCATCTAGCTTTGCCAAAAGATGAATGACGGTCTTGTAGTTAGTTTTAAATTTCTGGCGTATTTTAGTGGGTGGTTGTTAAAATTGTTGTTTAGTGGCTTGGTCTTAAGTGTTTTCTTTTACGTCGTGTGGATTTGTTTGCTGTATGTTGTGTTGTTTGGTGGTGGTAGAATGTTGTTCAGGATTGTTTGTAATATACGGTGCTGTGAGGAAAGGAGGTTGTTTGAAGGTATGTGGTGGGTAGGGGTTAGAGAGCGCAATGTGGCATGGATATTTGTTTGGTGTTGAGTTTTGGACAAGAATTGTGTTCTCCATCAAATCCAGTGTACGCTCTATGGGTAAATTTTGTTTCTTGTGAACGAGCCGTTGTTGTGGGTGTTGTTGCTGTGGTTGTAGATTCTTTCTGTTTTGTGCGTCATATATATAATATATATATATATTATTATAATATATATATATATATATAATATTATATATATATATATAATATATATATATATATATATATATATATATAAGTATAATATATTATATATATATATAGTAGGTCGGAGGGGTGAATTGGGACACTTTATAACCTTGCTCCTCCTTTTCCTAAGTCAGTTTTGTACTTTTTTCCTGAAAAAATCATAAAAACTCATAATAATAACTTCAATTAAGTAGAAATAGAATTCTGTATTTCTATATAATAATATCAGTTATTTTAAAGTTTAAATAAGCCTAGTTAGAGCTTTCCTTGTGGGGTATCATAGAGGGGGGAGGGAGTGAATCCGGAATCTCTTGGAATTCATATTTGTGATATCAATTTAATTTTTATTTAATTTTTTTTATTATTATAGGTAATTTGTTTATTATATAAATTTAAGCCAAATATTAAAAAGTGTCAATGATGGTAATTAAATAAGAATTAAAGTGTGCCTTATTCACGCCATTCTTCGGGGGTTGAATAGGGACACTTCTTGGAATTCATATTTTGTCGTATAAAATTTAATTTTTATTTTAATTTTCTCTTAATACATTGGTAACTGTTTATGATATTAAAATTAGCTTATAGGTATATAAAATATCAATAATAAATAATAATACATGAATATAAGAAAACATTGTGTCCCTATTCACCCCATCATGAATTTTATGTGGGGGTGAATAGGGACAGGTTAGGCCCAGTGATTTAACATTAAAGTACTATTTTGAAACAAAAGATTTACTTTGTCAATTTAAAACTAACATACAATGTTATATATACTGAAAAATATATTAATAATCCATGCCACTACTTTTCATTTATTAGTAAAGTTAAGTAAAACTCAGATTCTTTCAAAGTGAAATTCTATCTTAAGAATATTTCCTTCACCCAAATACACTATAATTTTTTATAAAATATAAAAACCTCTCTAAAATTAAAGATGATCTAAATAAAACTTGTAGTACTACTGCATGACTATTGAATGAGAAAAAACAATTTTATTTATCTTTCCTTTTTTCTTTTTATTAATTTAGAAAATCTAACAGACTAACTGTATCCATTCACTCTGCCCAGAGTATATATTATATATATATATGATATATATAATATATAATACATATAATATATATAGTATATATATATAAATTATATATATATATAATATATATTATAGTATATAATATATATATAAGTTTTTTTATTTTTCGCTTATGTTAAAATTTATGGGTATTTTTATTTTTAAAAAAAAATTCCACCAACGGACCCCCGAACGTAGCGGCGGGCACCCCTCTAGCGGGCCGTGGGGTAGATATAAGGGGGGGCTCAAAGGCCCGACCCCGATCAAAAAATAAAATATATACAAAATAATAAAATATCAATTTATTATTATCATGCGGTCTCTACACACTTTGCGAACACAACAATTTAAACTTGACAATAAATTGTTTAAGCTTAACTCATTTTATAAGCTACACGTGTGAATTCAAAAAATTATATAATCAATTTCGTTTTTTACTTTTGTTAATTTTAAATTTAAATTACATTTGGAAATCCAATACGTTTACTAATGTATCTAAACCTCAAATCATTGTAAATTATCGTTAACATTTTTTATTAACTTTTTTATTCCCTGGAATCAACCACTTATAAATAGCCTATATAATATATATATATAATATATAATATATATATATATATATAATATATTATATATATATTATATATATATATATATATATATTAATATTACATGGGCCGTGCAAAAATCAAATTCGGGGTTTAGATTAAACAAGATTGAAGATTATATATTAATATAAATATATATATTATATTATAATAAATATATATTATATATATTATATAATATTAATATATATATAATATAATATAATATATATATATATAATATATATATACTTTACTTCAAATTGAGCTCTAAAATATAATTTAATTTATCATTTATAAAATTTATTAATTTTTGATCTCTAACAATGAAAATGATGATAACTTCCTTCGTTTATATTGTGAAGCTATGATGAACACTCATTAAAGCCAGTTCTGTTAGGATTTCTTCTCCTGTAGAATTGAAAAACTATGTTTGGAGCCTTTTCAGAGATGAGAAATATTTTTTTGGGGTTCACGCTTTGAGAGATAAATGCTAAAATCCTCCTTAACAATCTAAATATGCACTACAAGATCAAATTTATTTTACAAATTATTAAAACATTTGATAGCTATCGATGTAATGAGTAACTTACAAGATTAGCATGTATGGGATCTTATGGAATTCGAGAACTCGTCCTCTAAAGTTTGAAATATTTATCGAAACATTGTTTTATTATATATTATGCTTTTCATTTTAAATTTTTGATTCTCACAAGAGGCATTATCATTTCTTCATTTCCAAAATGAAAGAAAATGTTTCGTTGATGTTTGCTTGAAAATCCTTTTAAACAAACATCACATTTTTAATATGATTAAGAACAGTTCCTGTCACTAATTATGGAGATGCCATGTAATACATAATGGAAGAGTGTTTCAGAATAACGTTATAGACATAAATAAATAAACCTATAAAATTTGCTTTTGCTTACAGATCTAAGTTGAAAAGATCTTAGTTTTTTTGAAAAAGGTTTAATATCTTGATCCATTCAAGCTCCTTTAAGCTTCAACATGCTTTAAAATTTCATTAGGTCGTACAATCCATCAAAATTTTCCACATCTACCTTGTTTCGCCCATTCGTGAGAGTTTTGTCCATTTTGTATCTGGGAGAACCTTTTCTATTTTTTTTCTATTAAAATAGTAGTCGGCCTTGGCAATCTAAAATAGCATATAGTTGCATTCGATGTGCAATAAACTTTCTAATGTGTTGTACGTTCATCATGGATGTGGAACAGACAATTAACATATAGCGCCGATAGATATTACTGACAGCTTAAACACCTCTAAAAAAACATTTTTCATTGATTATACACCATCATATCATGTCCAAATTCAGAAAAGTCACTATTTTATATCAAAGTCTCCGTGTAATTACTCTCGATAGAGATAAGAACAACAAAGAACCATTAGTAAGCCACATGGGTCCTGTCTGAAGACTATCCCAGTCAACTAAATATTTATCAAAATGCATGCCCATTCAACATACACAAATCTACACCATAATTAAGGCCTATCATTTTCTAAACAAAAGTCAATATAATATATACGTCCAACTACTACTAAAAAGCAAACACTATAGCTAAGGTTCATTGCTAACCCATACAACTTTAATAAGTTTTTTTGTATCCCCGGTAATCTACAACATGCAGTTTTTACTACTTAATAACAACTTAAAAACCCACCACTTTGGCTAACGTCAGAATATACTACATGATGCCCAAACCATCCATATACCTATCCAACCCTTTCTTTAATGTTGCAAGGAGTCACACTCAACAAACTCCTCCTGCGGGAAAACCATTTCCAAAAATTACAACACTATTACAGAATGAAATTTTTTCCTAAACATCTAAGGTTACATGCGTGTTACTGGATTTTCTTATTGTCGTCGTATTTCCCTGTCCTTGGTCCTATCTAACTTGAAGAATTATTGGTCTCAGTATCTTACAATGGCATGTAAATATTTTATTTCGACCTTGTTATCACGTCCCTATTAGACATCGCCCTTCTGAAGAAAACATTCGTA
Source organism: Trachelipus rathkii (assembly GCA_015478945.1). Classification (NCBI taxonomy): domain Eukaryota; kingdom Metazoa; phylum Arthropoda; class Malacostraca; order Isopoda; family Trachelipodidae; genus Trachelipus; species Trachelipus rathkii. Next base: position 15,675 of record JABUQX010027924.1, read on the forward strand.
ACTCCTTCAGTCCTTTCCTCTTAGGTCTTACTTCAAAACCAAGAAATAATCATCCTTGTCTGCAACTACGTTAACCTCTCCAGCATACCTATGGTCTTTTCTCTTAAATAAGGGGCCCTAAACTTAGCGCAATTATACTCTAATACTGAACCTAAGATACGCGAATGACAGGTCTACTTATAACTTTTGTTAGTTTTCAAACCATATTGCGATTTAGTATACTTAGCATATTATTTGCTTTGTGCCTTGCTTTCCAACACTGATTAGCTATTTTCAGATTGCTGGCTTATACTCACATCTAAATCTTTTTTGGTCCTCTAAGGAGCTCTAAACGCAGGATTCCCATGTCACTTATCGTAGTGTAAAGTCCTTTGTGAAATGTTAGGTTACCTAGAATGAGGAACCTTAGCAGCGTGTGGTGGCTATTAAATTCCATTGCCTAATATATGTCGACCCTAAAGAAATTTATCAAGACATTTTAAATCTTATATATCCATCATATCCTTACATTATTCCTTTGTTCCATCTGAAACCATAGAAATACTTATCATTTATAAGCCTCTATCTAATTATATGATATATTATATAATAATATATTATATATAATAGTATATATATATATAAATATATATTATATAATATTATAATATATAAATATATATATATATATATATAAATATATATATAGTATATTATATAATAAATATATATATATATATAATATATATTATATATAATATATATATATATATCCAAGCACAATATATATACTATATATATATAATAATTAAATATATTATAATATATATATATATATAGGACAACAGCAACTTAAAACTAAGAAACTTTCACGGACCACACATATGTTTCCTCATTTCTATTAATGAAATATATATACTCATTAATTTTGCTTTGATTTAAAGTTATTTTTATTATTTTATTAAACAATTTAGTTGACGAGACGTAAGCCTATCCAAATTTTTGATTAACTTAAATAATTTCCGGTGGGATTAATACCCTCTGCCCTCCTATGGTCTTAATATGATATATATTAGTATATATTGATTATCAATAACTAATTTGCCCGATTTAATAAGTATTTCACTCTGTGCGGTGCTTTGTTTGACCCTACGCCCGAGTGTGGACGGGAAGAGCGGGCCGTGGTTCCTGTTTGGTGGGTGATTATATTCACTAACAGGAACATTGTTCTCTGCGCTCTTCTTTTCTTTTAGTCCATCGGGCTGTGTGGTCAAAACACATACGCGTTTACATCTGCTAGAGCCCCAGGTTTCAATATCCAGCAAGAGGAAATACCTTAAGGGGTTATTTTTTCAATATATTATAATATATATATATCATATATATTATATATATATATATTATATTATGATATTTATATATATATATATATATATATGATATATATATATATATTATATAGAATATATATATGTATATATATATTATATATAGTTTATATATACATATATATATATATTTATATATAAGTAGTATTATATATATATATATTATATATATAATATATTATATATATTATATAATATATATATATATATATATATAGTATATAAACTGCTACATTTAATTAGTTACATAAAGTTCAAACATCTCAAAACGTGTCGTGCTACTCATTGAATGAAGGGTTCTTAAAAATAGAATATGCATCTGTCAGGTCCTCCTTCATTTTTCCTCCTAGGTCAATTTTATAATGAGAAGAGCAGAAAAAGCCGTTCAAAGCTAACTTGTGTTGGTTGGAGGTAGAGCAGTACCAGCAATTGCAGCTTCTTGTACAATGCTGTTGCAGCTTCTTTTTGATGGCCCCTTCTAATTTAAGCTTCGAACATGTATACATCAAGAACGAACTCTTTCATTATATATATTTATTATATATATATATATATTATATATATATATATGATATTATATATATATATATATATATATATATATATATATATATATATAATATATATATAATATATTATATATATATTATATATTATATATAGTATATATATATAATATATATATATATAATATATTATAAACTTGCCTACATTAATTAGTTACAACTGAAGTTACTATCAGTAGTGGTCGTCTACTCATTGACTTGAAGGATTCCTTAAAAATATGAAAATAATCATCGTGTCAGGTCCTCCTTCATTTTTCCTCCTAGGTCTGTTTTTTTTATAAATGGAAGAAGAGCAGAAAAAAGCCGTGCTAACGCTAATTGTGTGTTGAGGTAGAGCAGTGAACAGCAATTTGCAGCGTCTTGTTAAATGTCGCATACTTTTTGATGGCTCTCTTCTAATTTAAGCTTCGAAATACATCAATTTCTTGTTCAACTCTTCATTGCAGCACATAAATTTTTTAAACGTATGGAAGCATTGTGTATCAAGGATGAGGAAGATACTTGATCCTTTTTCTTGAACCAGTGCGACGCTTTCGACTTAACATCTTCGCATCTAGAGCTTTTTCATACTCATCTTCTGACCTCTGTCTGAAAAATGACTTGAGAAGGTAGTAATGGGGAGTAGTTGTTGTTTCATCACTTACAATATTTCAGACTTTCAGATTGTATTCCTTTTTTTTCTTGAATTTCCTGCAGCTCTTTAATACAATATGGCCACGTGCAAAGTAGCAGTAAATTATCTTCTTGTTGTTGACCTTCAGCTAAGCTTACCCTGTATAGATAGGATCAATATAAATAGCAGCTAGAAGAATTATCAATTGTCAATCGAGAGAAATTTTTCTCTTTCGTAACCATGAAAGTCTTTATTCATCAGCGAATCTTAAAATATAGATAGTGTGAAAGTTGAAGGGTTGAATTCTATTAGAAATTATAATCCATTGAAACATAAGGTGGCAGGTTTAAAAACTTCGAAGTTTTGCAATTGCCATTTTGGGATGTGGAAGTCGAAAGCATGAAGTGATTGACGTCAGAGTCACAATTCAACAACTTTGTCAGTTCAAATTTCCTGACTCCAACTCTACTATTTGAAAGTTAACCGACCCGACTCCAAGATTCGACCTCTTACAAATTACCGATCCTGACTCTGACTCTCTGTCAAAAATTGAGGCGCAGACTCCCGACTCCGATCCGGATCCGACTCCGACTTTGTCTTCGTTTTCGGCTCCGGATCGACTTCGGACCTCGGACTCGGACCGGACTCGACTCGGACTCGGACTCGGACTCCGATCTCCGACTCCCCACGCCTGTCATTACTATCATAACCTGTAACAATAGTGAATATTTATTCACCTTTAAAAGTTTTACCATTAGGAATGACATTCATTGAAGCAGTGAATTGACAATATCTATACCAATTATATTGTTTAATTTTGGAAAAATTCTATACCTATTTTAATTTTATTGTCGCAAATAATACGAAATGACATTGAGAACCAAGCAAATTCATTACATTGACAAACCACTGTGACTATATGATGAATTCAGGGTACTTGTATGTTTACTTTAGGGGATACTGATTTTCCTATTCCTGGTCAGGTAGTGGATGCCAGTGAAGAAGGCGTATGTTAGAGTCGCCTAATGTAATGGTGGACATAAGTGGTGGATGATGGGTTTATTGTTGTGAAAGTCTGTGCGGCAACGGTTTCTTCTAATTTGTTCAGTTTCTGTTAAGCTTATAAAATTATATTGTCTATGTGTTTGTGAAGGTGAGATGCGTGTCAAGTGTTATACTCGAGGATTGTTGTGAGTTTGCTTAAAGGTATAGGCAATGTGTTTAGGTAAATTAGCGGGTATGTGGTGCCAAGTTAGCTACGTGGTAATTTAATGTATAATTGAGGATTTGTTTGGTTGGAAATTCTGTTAGCCATGTTTGAAAGTTGGTGTAATATGGATTCTGTGTCAGGTATGAATGGCTGTTTGGGGTTCAGGTTCTAGTGGTAGTGGGCTATTGGTGATGTCGTCTGCGTAGGTTGTTATGATTGTGTGATCTTTTTGTGGTTGTGGTAGACCCCGTCGACTAAATCGGTGAATAGTGTGGGGATAGTATTGCTGCATTGGGAACACGTTGTTAGTTTACTGTTCGGATTTTATATTGTGTTTTGTTGTGTATTTGTGGCTTTCGCTGATCAGAAATTGAAATCCATTTCTTTAGTTAATGGGGCGGTTTAGATTGTTTATTTTGTGGTCAGGCTTGGTTTGGATACTTTCGATGCTTGTTCGGATGTCGATTGCTATATTATTTTTTGTATGATTGTTTTGAGTTTTAGGTCCATTTGATTGGGGTTGTATAATGTTGTGAAGTCCGGTTGTAGTTGAGTGGTTTGTTTGAACACAAGCCGTGTGGAATTTGTGTTTGATGAATATGTGGGTTATTTCTAGTCAATTTGCATAATGTTGATAGTAGAGAGAGGGCCTGATATAATGGAGGGTAAGGTGTCTTTTCCGGAGTTAATTTGGGTATAATATGATATGCTTTCTTCAGATAGTGGGAATGAAGTTAGGCTAAGTGGAGCTTGTTTATAATATTTGTGGCTAATGTGTAATGCTGTGTTACACTAGGTGTTTGAAGGTGTTTTGTTTTTTCAGAATATTGTCTGGGCCGTTCCCGTGAGTTTTTTAAGTCTTTGTTTATGTTTTTGTCTAGGTCAGTTGTGGTTATTTTTTGGTTGGGTCGGTGGTTGATGTTTATTTCTTGATGGGCTTGAATGATTTCCTGTTTTGGAGGTGTTGTGTGTGTGTGCTGTGTGTGTGTGTGTGTGTGTGTGTGTTGTTGTGTGTGTGCGTGTGCGTGTCGTGGTGTGTGTGTGTGTGTGTGTGTGTGTGTGTGTGTGTGTGTGTGTGTGTGGTGTGTGTGTGTGTGGTGTGGGTTGTGTGTGTGTGTGTTGTGGTGTGTGTGCTGAAGCTTTTGACTTTTTTACGAATTGTGAGGTGCATGAGTGTTGTGCGTGTTGTTTGTTGGTTTGTGTGTGGTTGGGTTTTTGATGGATTTGCAGTGGTGTGTTTGTTGGTTGGTTGAGTTTTCAGTGTATTTATTGTTTTACACATTCTGGTGTTGTTCGCGTGTTGGATGTTCTTGTCTAGTATAGTATTGAAGTTTGCTTGAAGAATGTGTGTTTGTTTAGGTTTGTGATTTGGTGTTTAGCGCGTTAATCTGTGTTGTCGTTTGAAGTGATATGGGTGTTTTTATTCTGAGCTAGTTGTTTTTTTGATTAGCTGTTTCTATTTCATGTGTTAGGGTTGGTTGTCATCTGTTTTTATAACCTCTGAATGGCTTTGTTAGGCTTCGTTTGAAATTAAAAAGTAAATTTTTTATGGGTTGTTGGTGTTGGATTTGTTAATGATATTTAGGTTGTATGTTGTTTTCAATGAGTTCAGGGAATTTTGCCTAGTCTTTTTTTTGTAGTTTGTGTATGTTTTTGTGAGTGGATAATTTGGTTTGTTGACAGTTTGATGTTTTATGATGATGGAGTGAGTAGGTGGTCGGATTTAGGTCAGTTTATATTATATTATATTTATATATATATATATATATTATATAATATATATATATATATTATAAGTATATATATATATATATATATATATAATATATATATAATATATATAATAATAATTATATTTATAGTAATACTTTCACCAAACATTAAATTCCAAAACGGCTTCAACACAAACCCATTCAACATAACCTCAGCTCATTAACATCATCCAACCCCAATCATAGTGTCTACAAACTTACAATAATCCACTAAACAAAATACTTTTATAATAAGCAATCGATTTAAGGAATCCTTTGGTACGACGTTCCCAAACATAACTTATCCCAAAATAACAAAATCAAATATCCCCACAAACCTAAAGAAATGTATTTATAACTTCCAATTGGGAAGAACAGCGCAAACACAAACAAACAACGCAATATCCCGAACAGTAAACATCTATAGCGGAGTACCCCAAGGTGCAATCCTATGCCCCACATTATTCAACCTATTCGACAGCCGACTTCCCACAACGCACCAACACGACCATATAAACATAGCAACTTGACGCGGGCAACGAAGTTGACCATAGCCATTTGCACATCGAGAATCTAAATACTTGCCACAAACTGACCCGGAACAACACATCAATCAACCCTCCAAAACATGGCTAACAGACAACAGAATGTCCGCCTCACCAAACAAATCATATTCACTCTAATCACAACTGACCGTCAACTTGGCATACCTAAAATCTACATAAATAACATTTCCATACCCTTCAGCAAAACTCCCAAAATCCTCGAAGTAATAATTGACACTCATTCACCTTTAGAAACACATAGACAACAAAACTTTATCATTCAAGCAGGAAACGAACATCATGTAAGAACCATTCGCTGAGCAGCGATTTTGCAAAAAACAACATATCAGACATTCACTACATATGCAAACAATACAATAGTCCGACCTCTAAATTAACTCTCTTCCCTAACTTGGCACCACTACTGACTAAAATAACGACACTCCAAAGCAACACAGAACAAAGCACTTACCGAATATAAAACATCACACCATAAACAACACTACATCGATTAAACCAAATACTACCATACGACTAAACACCTGGATATGATTGCACACAATTCTTTGTGAGAAACTCAAACACCCATTCCATAGGCACTCTCCAATTCCAATCCACCACAGACTAAAACAACCTCCTTCGTTCACCAGCTCTAGTTTTACAAACAATTTCAGACAGAACAATCTTATTCTCCACCCCAACCAGATACAATTATATCATACACAAACATATTCCACAAAACACTAACAGAAAACTAGACTAAGACGGACGTATTTCACAAAACAACATATTAAACAAACATCCACCAAAATACCGACCAGAATTCAATCTCCCTTTTCAAGAACTTAGTCACATTCTTGGCCATAATTAAGATGGAAGGCCATCACTCGAATCTTTACAATATTACAGAAACACGAGATCAACCTCAAAACAAACCACTACCAAATGATGTTGTTCAAACTGTAGCTCACGAATTTCCGGAATAGCACTTATCACACTTTCTGCTTCGACCTCTAATCTCTGAATCTTTCAATTGCTTAATACTCTCTTACTCCAAGCTAATATTAGGAGGATTTAGCCCTTGGAATGATCTCTGATTTCGACCGGTCTGCGTGTTCAGCGAGGTATGGTTTGGGATGAGTATGATTGGACCTTCTGCCTTGGTAAGGACAGGTGGCGCGAGGAAGGTGAGAAACTTAAAAGGTAAAAGAAGTATTACTATATATTATATATTTATAATATATATATATATATTAGTATATAGTTATTTATATATATAGTAACTATAGTAGGTAAATATATATATTTATAGACAACAATATATTTTACTTTAAAATTTCTTTCAAATAAAAAATAGTAAAATATAACTTTTGCAAAAAAATATATTTTTATATTCTCCCATTTGATATTGGATAGAATTTGAAATTATTTTTATACTTTAATAAATTTTGTATGTTTAATAATATTATCCTGATTAATGTTAAATAAGGCATGTATTCTCAAGTAATTGAAGCAGAGAATTGGGCTTAAAGTAATGCCTTTTAATAAAACTATAAAAAATAAAAAAAAAAATGAAAAACATGAAAAGATGCAAATACCACAAGAGAAAAAGCACTTTTTTTGCCTATTATAAGTTTAGTAGTAATATATATATTATATATATAATTTAGGTTTTTCGTGTTAATTGTAGTTATTTGTTTTTTAGTATTTATTTAAATGTTATTATTATTAGTTATTTTTATTATAATTATATATATATATATATATTATATTATTATATACTTATTATATATAGATATATATATATAGAATTATTAAAGCTGAAATTGGAGAGTTCCCAGGGAGCCGGAAACTTCAAATAAAAATGCTAAATCAAAGAGAAATATTAAAACAATTAATTCTATTGTCAAACTTCTTCGGATGGTTACACCAAATATACACTAATAGCATACATCTCGTACCTTTTATAAATAGAATAAAAAAAATTTAACAATATCAAATTAATAATCAACAAATTAATTAATCTATATATATATATATATATATATATATATAATATATATATATATATATATTATATATATTAATATAATATTATATATTTATATATTATAGTATATAATTACATATATATATATATATATGTTACTTTATATATAGTTGATTATATATATTAGTATAATATAATAGGTATATATTAATATATATAGTATTATATATATAATTATATATTAATAATTATTTACTATTATTGTCTTATTATTATTATTATATATTGTGATATTATATGTATATAGTATATTATTGGTATTATATTATTATGTTATTTATAATTGTAAGAAGTGTAAAATTTTCAAATCCGTATAGGGTTTTGTGTAATGTCTAATAAAGGCATTGAATTATAATATTCGAACATTTAAATAAATTTATATCCAAAATTAAAATTTTAAAAGAAACATTAAAGTAAATCAAATTTCGAAATGGATATAATATAGCCAATACAGTAATAACTACTTATAAGGGATGAGTCCATTGGCAGGGATGAAATGTCTCTTAAATAAATAAATAATAAATGCTAAGAAAAAGGCCATCCACAATACTACCAAAGGTGACTCGGAAGAAAATTTGCAAATGTTACAGATAAAATGGTAGATGCCGAATGAGAATAGAGTAGTTTAGAAATCTGAACTTTGCGTGCTAGGCTCTTTCGAATTCTTTTCAATGTCCAGCGTCACAGAAAATTTCACCAAATTGCAGATGTGCAGAATGAAAGGGATGGGAAGGAAATTCACCAGTCGAGCATTCTTTATGAGAGTGATTACGGTGACCTGAGAATTGAGATAAGATTAGAAGTTTTAAAGATTTATAATTTTATAAAATCTTTACATCTGTGATGAAGACTGAAAATCTCAGAATACCAATGCTAGGAATTTAGCAATAGGATGAGTAGAAAGTTGAGGAGGAGATCACTCTTTTGCAAGAAGCATAGCTGAGCTCAATTTATTATGGAGGGAAGGGTTCAATTAGGATGGTCAGAACATACTAGTACCTGTTTTAATGGCTACTTTTCTCACCACAGCCGAGATTCACTGGACTCTCCCTTAGCAGAAGATCAAAATTTATTTTGATCCTTGAAATTTTTGATTTAATAATTATATCATGTGGCGTTTTGAGCTTCTTCATTAAAATTTTTACTTGGTCAGGTAGCTTTATTTTCAGTGGCAACCATCTTTTTATTCTTTGCAATTGTCCATGTCTTCTTTTTGTTTATTTA
>JABUQX010027924.1:30000-35000 GCA_015478945.1 Trachelipus rathkii
GTAAGATAAGTCTTGAAACCATATCAGTTTTGTAAAACGTGTTATTCAAAATCTAATCAAATTGGAAAATGGACGAAGAAAGGTTTAAAATTTGTGGTATTTCTGGTTTATGGCGGGAGCAATCACAGTGACTGTTATTTTTGTGTGGTTAATGTGAAAGGTATCGATCGTTACAAGAAACGTAAATTTGGGTATCCGGATTTGGAATCAGCAAGGCGACCTGTACCACACTCCGACGATGTGTCCCATCCCAGTGTTCACTACACTCCCAGACTTAGCATTGTCTGATGAAGAATATCCAGGATTTGGTGTGCATACGTGCAGATAGTGGTAGTGAATATGAAAGAAAGTACTTCTACACAGCAACAGTTCTCCAGGAAGAGATCAATGATTTGGTACGAGAGTTAAGTCTCTCCAAGCAAGATTCTGAGCTTTTAGAATCTAGACTAAGTGAAAAGAACTTCTCAAGGCCGAATGTAAAATAACTTTTCGGACAATAGAGGTAGTACTTCTTCCATATTTCATTAGAAGAAGAAAACCTCTAGTATATTGTAGGAGCATCCCTGAACTCCCTACTCAAATGGGATTTACAAATACCCACCAGAAGATCCAGCGTTGTTTGCGGATAGTTCAACGAGCTTGAAGTGTGTTTTTATTGAACAATTTCAATGTAGTTATGCATCGATTCCAATAGGTCACTCATCAAACTGAAAAAGGAATATGAAAATATAAAATAATATTATGAAGCTTGAATATAATGATTTGATGCAGATCTATATGATTGGTTTAGAAGATGTTAACATCGCCCCACTTGGTAACAAGCGGATATACTAAAAGTACCTTGTTTCCTTATGCTTGTACAGGATAGTAGGGCTAAAAGAAGACCACTGGAAAAAAGTTGTATGGCCTGCTAGGGAAAATATATGACTGTAGGTGCATCAAATATCATCAACGAACCACTGGTTGACAGGGAAAATTATTTTTCCCCACCACTCACATCTTCTAGTTGTGAATGAAGTTTGTTGTTGAGACTTAAAGATGGAGAATGTTTCAAATATATTTGCAGATTTTTCAGGGTTGATGGAGAAACTCAAGCTGGAATCTTTAGCGCCCTCAAATTCGCCAAAATCATCAAGGATGACAATTTCTTAAATTCCATGACTGATATTGAAGCATCTGCCTGGAAAAAGTTTTGTCTTGGTTGTTAGAACTTTTGGGCAACAACCATAAATCTCACTATTATAGCCAGAACTCTGACACCTGAAAAAATGCTCAGACTTTACAAAAATTTGAATGCTAATATGAGCATAAAATTTCACTTTCTACATAGTACTTAGATCGGTTTCTGGATAATCTAGGATGTTATAGTGAGGAACAAGGGGAGAGGTTCCATCAAGATATCAAGGTGATGGAAAAAAATACCAAGGAAGATGGGATACACACATGATGGCAGACTATTGTTGGAGCCTTCAACGTGATTGTCCACATTCTGCACACAGAAGACAATCATATAGACAGCGATTTGTAATGTATTAGATACTGAATTGAATGTTTTGACCTATTATCATTTTATGTACTTACTCATTAACAATTTGATATATATCTTTCGTGTTTTTTATTGTGAATTACGTTACAACTAACATAAATTGTTGTTATTAATGTATTTTTATGACCACCCTGTATCTCAAAAAATAGAGCCAATGTAGGAAAACGGAGGTCATATTCGGAATCAGGGCAACAAGTTACCTATAAAATGACCTTCAAATGTTTTGCCGCAAAATCTTTGTTGGCCAGTGTAATATTATTTTTCCTCTTCAATAAAAATAGTTTCGATTTTCAATAGAAGAAATTGTTGCAATTTGCAATTATTTTCTTAATTTTCATCCCATTTGCATGAAATAAAAATAAAAATTCAGTTTTGAGCGAGCTCTGAAACGTAGAATTTTAGCGCTTTTCTGTTTCTATAGGTTTGCTTGCATTTTCACTTGAAAGAAAGTCATGTTCCTGACATTTCTGAGCGTCGGGCAAAGACTCTTTTTCGAAAGGTCTTGAAACTTCAACTATGTAAATTTGGTTATTTTATAAAAAAATTAATGTTTGGTATTTTATATCCAAGGGGCTCCAATACCCATTGGACACCAATACCCAAGAGACACCAATGCAATACCCAAGGGGTACCAATACCTAAGGGACACCAATACCCAATGGGCACAATACCCGAGGGACACCAATACCTAAGGGGTACCAATACCGAAGGGACACCAATATCCAGGGGACACAAATTCCCAATGGACACCAATACCCAATGGGAACCAATACCCAAGGGTTACAATACCCAAGAGGCACCAATACACAAGGGACACAAATACCAAGGGGCACCAGTACCCAAGGAAAACCAATACCAAATGGACAACAATACCCTAGGGACACAAATACCCAATAACCTTTGAAAATGGTTTTCATAAATGTCTTCTTATTTTAAGTGATAATTTTTCTGTACATCCAACCAACATGAAATGTTCAGAAAATGTTTAATTTGAGGAGTTAAATCTTTTTTGTATACCCATCCATTTTACCTCTGGGCACCGAAAACTTTTAGAGCTCGCCAAAAACTGAATCTTGATTTTCATTTGATGTAAATGAAATGAAAATTAAGAAAATTTTGTTCTACGTTTGTTTCCCTTTTCAAATTTCTCTTTAACAGGAAGAAAGAAAGTCCCCCCTCTTCTTATATCGTCCCCTTTCCTTTAGCAGGATTTCATTCATTAATCAGAAAAATCACACTGAGGGCATCACGAGCCCAAGACGTACCTTCCCTGTGGTATCTGGTCGGTGTGGGGTTCATCCTCTAGGCAAAGCCCCACCAGCCTTGCCCCTCTACCGCCATAAATTATCTTTGTTATGCACCACCTTCTTCCCATAAATATCCCATGACTCATTCTCTCCTCAGTGTTCCTTTCACTCAATCAGATTAAATTCCCAACACCCTCCACACCGCCATTCATTAGCCAACCGACTATCATCCATCCTTTCCATATGACCAAATCATCTCAACAGCAGCTAAGTCTCAGTTTATTCTTTCATTAACGCCCTTCTTCACACCACACAACTCCCTAATGCGTTCATTCCTTCCTCATTTTATCAATTCTTCTCACACCTAACACTCCTCTAAGATTTTCCATCTGAACATTTTGTACCTAGATCTATGCCTCTTATATATATATATATACATATGTATATATATATATATATATATATATATATATATATATATATATATATATATATATATATATATATATATATATGTATATATATATATATATATATAACTATATATATATATATATATTTATATATATATATATACTCTAATATATATATATATATATATATATATATATATATATATATATACTATGCTCCAACAATATATATATATATATATATATATATATATATATATATATATACTACTATATATATATATATGCTAATATATATATATATATATATATATCATATATATATATATATATATATATATATATATATATATATCTTATATATATGTATATATATACCTCTCATATATATACCATTTACTATATATATATATATATATATATATATATATATTTACTATATATTGTTTACGAATATTTGCTTTATTAAATACACTCAAAAGTCCTATTATCCCCCCCCCAAAAAAAAAATAATAATAATAATAATAAAACTTCCATTCATTATAAAAATTAGGTTAAGAATTTATAATAGTCACGTAAAAACTTCATAAAAAATCTACCAATGAGCGAACGAAAAGTTTTTCTATAACAATTTTCTTTTAATAATCGTTCAGTAAAGTTCGTGTTTTAGTTTATAATTATCTGGAAATAACCATTTACAAAACTTACCCAGCTTCACAAGAATTTAATTTTAAATTTAAAATGTGGGAAATGTTAACATTTTCAAGGCTAAAAATAAATATAAATTTATTTAATTTATATAAATTATAAATATTAATTTCTTCAATTAATGGTTTAGATTCTACGAATCAGATTTTCATATATATATATAAATTTATGTAGATATATATATATAATCTATATATATCAGTAGATAAAAATATATATATATATATACCCTATATATATATATATATATATATATATATATATATATATATATATATATATATATATATATATATATATATATATATATATATATATATATTTACTTATATCTATATATATATATATCTCTACTTATCTATAATATATATATATAGATAAAAATATATATATCATACGATTCTTTTCGGTTAACCCCACAGTCGTTATACTTGATTAGTTTATCTATCGATCCCTATTATTTTATTTATTTAATAAATATAATAATTTTTTTTATAAAAATGTGAAGTTCATTTTCATATTTTTCAAGTCTTTTAATATTTTTATATTTCTAAAAAAAAAAATTATTTGCAAACAAATTTATTTAATAAAATGAAATAATTTATGAATTCATTCTTTCTAGTTTAATGTTCTGAAAAACATGTCTCTAATAAACCTTATACGAGAAATTAACAGTAAAGAAAAAGCCATTCAATTTTTAATTTCAAGAAATGTTATTCATTCAGAAAGAACTTGCTCCAATGGTCATAAAATGAAACTTTGTGTAACTGAAAAAACTGAACGATGGCGATGCAATATTAGAGAATGCAGAAAAGAATTTAGTTTAAGAACTGATACTTGGTTACAAGATAGTCGCTTATCTTTTGAAACGATAATATTTTTCATTTATAGCTGGTGCAATAAGCTAACAAATACTACTTTTTGTAAAGTACAGTTCAAGATGAGTGCAACATCAATTACTGATTTCAAGAACTATATGAGAGAAGTCTGTGAAATTTCGGTTTTGGAAAATCAAAATTCCATAGGAGGATATAATACAACCGTTGAGATTGACGAAAGTTCCTTTTCAAGGAGAAAATATAACCG